>ML812995.1:0-10246 GCA_009831015.1 Picea engelmannii | reverse complement strand
GAATTTCAATATAAGATTGGGAAAAGTTGAATCGGAAGGCTAAGAGCACAATCTAGTTGTGTCTCTCAGATTTAGTATTATTGAATGTATTAGGGGAAGCTACGACCAAGGATTTATGGAATAAGTTGGGGACTTTGTATCAGTCCAAGTCCTTGGTAAAAAAAATATTCCTATAGAAGAAGCTATATAACATGAGGATGCAAGATGAAGACTTGGTGATAGAGCATGTGAATGACTTCAATACAATTTTAAGTCAATTATTATCTATTGATATTAATATTTCTGATGAAGATAAGTGTATTAGTTTGTTTTGATATTTACCAAACTCGTGAGATAGTCTAGTTGTAGCCATATGTAGTAATACACCTACTTTAAGTTTCAATGATGTGGTCTCATCCTTTTGGACAGAGGGGATGAGGTGAAAGAACATTGAAGGAGAAAGTGCAGATGCATTATTTTCAAGAAGACGCTCCTAGGAAAGAAATAAATGTAAGTTCTCAAGTGGGAGATCTAAATCTAAGGGAAGATATAAATATTCCAAATTTTTTGTAAAGGTATGCTGGAGATGTGGAAAATAAGGGCACCACAAGAATAAATGTAGATCCAAAAGTGTTGAGAGAGGAAAGGGATTTGAAGATACTCTTTCTACAGAAGAAAAAACCTTCGTGGAAGGAGGGGATGTGTACTTGGCTTCCTCAAGCACACATGTAGATCATGAGGCGAATGGTTGACTCATGTGCATATTTTCATATGACTCCTCACATGGAGTGGTTCTGCAAAATATGAAAAGTAATATGGAGGTGATGTTTTCCTAGGTGATGAATCAACAATCAAAATCCTAGGATGAGGCAAAGTCAAGTTGAAACTAATGGATGGAGGGATTATAATACTCCCTAGTTTTCTACACATCCCAGGATTGGTCAAAAAATTAATTTATGTAAGCAAAATCGACGATGCAGGGGTAAAAACAGTGTTTGAGAAAGAAACCTGCAGGATGGTTCATGGAGCAATGGTGTTACTGAAGGGAGTTCGGATTGGAACTATTTATAATCTACATGGAAGAACTATTAGTGATGGGTGCAATAGTTCTATTATTCCTAACATTGGAGCTGAAGAAGAAAAAACGTTTGCAGTCTTTGGAGAAAATACTATGTTGTGGCATCAAAGATCGGGGCATATCAGAGAGAAGGGGATTCAACTACTACATGGTAAAGGTATGGTTGAAGGTATTTCTAACTTCTCTATGGATTTTGATTTCTTTGAACATTGTGTATATGGGAAGCAGAATTAGGTAAGATTCTCCTCTGGTGCAACGGGGGTAGAGGGAATTTTACAATTTGTGCACAATGATGTGTATGGACCTCTGTCGGTTCCATCACTGGGAAAATATGTGTACTATGGATCATTTATAGATGAATTATCTAGGAATACTTGGATTTATTTGCTTAGGAATAAATATGAAGTATGTGACAGGTTTAAAGAGTTTAAGGCTCCTGTGGAGAATCATACAGAGAAGAGAATTAAGGTGTTGAGGATGGATAATGGTGGAGAATTCTGCGGGAATGAATTTGAATAAGTCTATAAGAAGTGTGGTATATCAAGGAAGAAGACTACTCCATATACACCTCAACAAAATGGGGTTACAAAAAATATGAACAGGACACTGATGGAAAAAGCAAGGTAGCATGCTCATTGGTGCTAGGTTAGGACAAGAATTATGGGTAGAGGCAGTGGGTACTGCATGTTACCTAGTCAATCGATGACCCTCATCAGTGTTGGATGAAAATAATCCAGAGGAGGTATGGAATCATAAGAAACCATTTCTGACACATCTCAGGGTATTTGACTATGATACCTATGCTCATGTTCCAAAGGAAAACATGAGTAAGCTAGATAAAAACGATGAAAAAGTGTATCTTTATTGGGTATAAATATGGTCTAAAAGGTAAAAAGATTTGGAACCCAGAAAATAAGAAGGTAGTGTATAGTAGATATGTGGTATTTAGAGAAAACAAAGATGTTTTCAAATAGAAAGTCCTACCAAGGAAGGAAGAACCAAAGAAAATTGAGTTTGAGTTGAAGGATAATGAATCAGGCTCTACAGAAGAAAAACAACAACAATAAGAAGATCCTCATACTCCAATATTGAGGAGATCGGTTCGGGAAATAAGGAAACTAGAAAGGTACACTCCACCTGATTTCTGTTCAATTTTTTCTTTGTTTATTACTAAAGATGATCCTAGAACTGTTAGGGAGACAGTGGATTTAGAGGATGGAAAACTCTCGAAAAAAGCCATGGTTGAAGAAATGACATCCTTGGACAAGAATGAAATTTGGGATCT
The DNA here is from genome assembly GCA_009831015.1 of Picea engelmannii. NCBI lineage: Eukaryota > Viridiplantae > Streptophyta > Pinopsida > Pinales > Pinaceae > Picea > Picea engelmannii. The sequence goes on along the minus strand of ML812995.1, from coordinate 7,904 downwards.
AGTGGAGTTTTCGGCTGGAAGAAATCCCATTGGTAGAAAATGGGTGTTTAAAAGGGAGTTGAATGTAGAAGGCAAAGTGAAAAAATACAAAGATCGGATAGTAGTAAAGGGTTATTCCTAGGTAGAGGGAATTGATTTTGGTGAAATTATTTCTCCTGTTTCCAAGTTAACTTCTATTAGATTCATTTAATTTGTTGCTGCTGCATTTGATTTTGAAGTAGAACAAATGGATGTAAATACAACATTCCTACATGGGTATCTTGAAGAAGAAATCTACATGAGGCAACCATAAGTATTTTCAGTGAAGGGAAAGGAAGAGCTAATATGCAGGTTGAAAAAGTTCCTGTATGGGTTAAATCAATCACCAAGGATGTGGTATAAAAAATTTGATACTTATATGTTGGGTCTTTCCTTCACAAAGAACAAAGCGAATCACTGTGTGTATTTCAAATTAATTGGTGATCATCTTATTTATTTGGTCTTGTATGTGGATGATATGTTGCTGATAGGAAACAACAAGGAGGATATTTAGGAAGTGAAAAATTAATTGTCCTCTAAATTTTACATGATGGATCTTGGTGCTACAAATTTCATTTTGGGCATGGAAATTAAAAGAGATTGGGAAAATAGGAAACTTTGGTTAAATCAGAGGAAACATGTTGAGACGATATTGCAGAGGTTTAATATGTATGAATGTAAACTGGTCAAGGTTCCTATTCTTGTAGGTGTAAAGTTACTTGTAGATCAATGTCCCAAGACATAGGAAGAGGAAGAGGACATGTCCCATGTTCCATATGATAGTGTGGTTGGTAGTTTTATGTATGCAATGGTCTGTACTAGACCAGACATTGCACATGCAGTGGGAGTTTTGAGCAGTTATATGTCAAGACAAGGGAAGGAGCATTGGACACCAGTAAAATGGGTTTTCAAGTATTTGTGTGGCATTAGTAGTTATGGATTGTGCTAGCAAGGAAAACTAGGATTGGACATAGTGTTGGACATACATGGGATTTTTGACGCAAACTAGTCTGGAGATTTGGATCACAGAAGATATACAAGTGGGTATGTATTTAACCTGTTTGGAGGAGCAATCAATCAGATGAGAAAAAGATAGTCTGTAGTGGTACTTTCAACTACAAAATTTGAATACATGGTAGCCACTCATGCAAGAAAGGAATAAATATGGTTATAAATATTTTGTTCAGGTATTGGGTTGGTACAACAAGTTGTAAGTATAGATTGTGATAGTCAGAGTACAATCTTCCTAGCGAAGAACCCGACTTATCATTTAAAGAAAAAACATGTTGATGTTCAATATCACTTTGTGAGAGACATGGTTGAAGAAAATAAGGTTTTGTCGATGAAGGTGGAAAATTTGAATAATGTTGCAGATTCATTAACAAGATCTGTGAGAACTAAGAATTTCTCTTAGTGTAGAGGATCTATGGGCATTTTTTCCCTGGATTGTTGACTATGTAATCCTGTAACCCCTATATGAAAAGAAAAAAAAACAAGTGGGGGAATTTTGGGTATGTGTTATATTCTTTTCAATATTGGTCCCATGTACTGCACACTGATATGGGAGCCTCGAGGGGTAGGGGAGTTCGAGGGCGGAGCCCTAGAAATTTTTTTTGGCAGATTTTAAATACGTTTTGGCGATTTTTCGACACACAGTTTTTGTCGATGGTTTTCTAATTCTGATCAATGAATTAGGGTTGTTGACTAATCCATGTAAATAGATTAGGGGTTTGAATGCTGCGAGATCCTATATTTGTATTGTATTGTAAACAATAAAGAAGATGATGAATACAAGAATTATAGGTGTGACTCTTAACATGTTGTTGGTTTTCCCGGTTTGAGTTTCTAGTGTTAAATATCTATATAATGTGTGCGTGTGTGCCATTGTATCTTTTCTGTTTTTATTAAGAATCTGTTTACAATAATTAATTGTACAAGGTTAAAATATACACTATTTCTCTAGGGTTAGTCTTTGTGAGGTATAATCCTAGGTCTATGAGGGTATAGCCCTAGGGTTTCAAATTTCCAAGTCTTCTTGGCTATCTAACTTCCATTTAAGGTGTTTCTTGACTCCATTTTTACCAAGGAAACAAGACGACACTAGTGTTTAACTTGAATGTGATATACAACCTCAATTTTCACCTTCTCTCTCAAAGTGACTGGTTAGTTTAGGTACTTTATTGCTTTTCATGCTCATTCTAACTTTCACCATGCCAACAATATCACTATGATTTCAATCCACCAATGTGCACAATATCCCATTATTCTCCAAGACAATTTTTAAAAAAGTATTTAACTTCACCAACTTATTCTTCATGTGGGAAACACCACCTTGCATTCCTAGGGTTGATTTCAAAAATCCTCTCCTAGGTATCTTTTTGGCATAACTTTACTATGTACTATCTTCTCTTTCTATTGTTGATGATGTAAGGTCTGTCCACTATTTCACTAGCAACTTCTATCAAATTCACTACTAACATCTGTGGAATTGTCCTTAGTTGCTTTCTTTTCATCACGAGGACACTACTAGTTTTTTTTCATAAAAAAACCCTACATTATTCCTGTGAGGCATTATATATTTGGCAAGAAAATTAGTGACAACCTTTTTAATCCCATCACCAATTCTTATTTTTGTAGCCTAACTTGGCAACAATTTCCTAATGCTCATCACAAAAAAAACTCAAAATAGCAACTATGGTCACTAACCATCACCAAAGAACTTGATCTAATGATTACTATCACCAGCCCTTATGAAATATCTTGACCTAATGACAATGGTCGCCAACCACCACCACTAAATGACCCCTATTACCACACAATAACTTTGCTAAGTCACTAGACATGGAGAAACCGTAGTTACTACCACTTACCACTTACTATACCAAGTCTCTATGCATGAATAAACCCTAGTTTCATGAAACATCCACCAAAATAAGAAAAACATCCACAATATCATTCCAAAATTGTGCGTAAGAGATCCATTGTAAGACTAAATGTATAAGCATGTAACAAGTTTACACCAACAACAATATACCAACTTTAAATAAGCAATAAAGTGAATGAAGATGTGGAAAATGATAATGAAAAGACTTGTAAACCATCCACCAATGATTTCATGAATAAAGAGTATGAAACTGTATTAATTGAGTGCAATATGACAATCCATATTGGTTGAAAATGTGATTATTGCAACAATGACTATGTTAGAGATGATTCCAAACAATTAATGCAAATCGTTAGAGAGAGAGATAAACTAGGGTTTATATCACTTGAAAATGATAAGGATTAGTGTCGTCTTTAATTCTTGGGCATATTGAGTCAATACAACACCTTCAATGGAGGCTAAAGGAAAGATAATACTTGAAGATCAAAACCCTGGGATAATACAATTATTATCACAGGTCAAACCTTTTTAAACCTTCCGTGGGGTTTCTAGCAACAATTATCCAAGGAAACAAGATAAGATGCACTTATTACCTCTTTAATAGAGAATTTACTTAAATACTATGAAGAAAACATAAATACTTGGAAAAGTCCACTTACTAGATAAAGTTGCCATTCATAAAGAAACCCTAGTTTCATGAAACATCCACAAAAATAAGAAAAACATCCATAACATCACTCCAAAAGTGTTCATAAGATCTCCATGATGAAAAAATAAGGGCACATGACATGATATTATATTCAAAATCAAACCCTAGTTTAGATATTGCACTATGCCTTACTGAGCAAAATCTTAGTTTTGGAGATCCTCAAACAAACTATTTTCTAGGTAATGGAATCATAGGGTAGGGGTACCTCTAGTTGTAATACAGTGTCAAGATTCCAACAAAACTGATGGTTCTTCCTTTTTACGCCATGTTAGAGTTTTATGGCAAGTTGCAACTCACCTCCTAAAGCCATTCAAGGACACATTGACAATTTGGTTCGGGGGAATAAAATCCAATGTGAGTAGCATAATTGATTTCCATAATCTTCCACAAGTGTGTTTGGAAAAGGCCCATGTGAACACACTATCCACAATCTCCCGACACAATATTCTTCAAAATTGACCCCTAGTTCATAAATTACCATGTGCCTTACTTAGCAAAACCCTAGTTCCAGAGATCATTGAGAAAACAATTTTTTTGGGAAATAGAATCAGGGGATGGGTACCCCTAGCTATAGTTTGGTGTTAGGAGTCCAACACAATTGACGGTTAGTCCATCAGAGGCCCATTTATAGTTTTATGGAGAGTTACAACTTGCCTCCTAAATCCATTCAGGGACACATTGAAAATTTGGTTTGGGGGCATAAAATCCAAATCAAGTGGAATAATTGAGTTACGTAAGCTCCTACAAGTGTGTTTGGCCAAGGCCCACATGATCACACTACCCACAATCACTTGATTAAAAATTGACCTCGAGTTCAAAAATTTCCATATGCCTTACTAAGCAAAACCCTAGTTCCAAAGATCCTCGAGAAAACAATTTTTAGGGAAACAAAATCAGGGGATGGGTACCCCTAGCTATAATTTGGTGTCAAGAGTCCAACACAATTGATGGTTCTTCCATTGGAGGCCCGTTTATAGTTTTATGGCAAGTTACAACTTGCCTCCTAAATCCATTCAGGGAGACATTGACAATTTGGTCTAAGGGCATAATATCCAAATCGAGTGGAATAATTGAGTTACATAAGCTCTTGCAGGTGTGTTTGGCCAAGGCCCAAATGACCATGCTACCCACAATATCTTGGCACATTGTTCTTCAAAATCGACCCCTAGTTTAAAAATTGCCATGTGCCTTATTGAGCAAAACCCTAGTTTCAAAGATACTCAAACAAATCAATTTTCGGAAAACAATATCATAGGGGAGGGGAGCCCCTACATTAAATCTGGTGTTAGGGGTCCAACACAACTAATGGTTCATCCATTAGAGGTCATATTAGATTTTTATGGCGAGTTTCAACTTTCCTCCTAAATCCATTCAGGGACATATTAAAAATTTGGTCCGGGATCATACAATCCAAACCGAGCAGCGTAAATGAGTTCTATAAGCTCCCGCATGTGTGTTTGGATAAGGCCCATGTGACCATGCTACACATAATCACTGAAACAATGTTCTTCAAAATTGATCCCTAGTTCAGAATTTGCACTGTGCCTTACTGAGGAAAACCCTAGTTCCGTATATCCTCAAACAAACCACTTTTCAGCCAATGGATTCACAACGAAGGGGTACTCCTAATTGTAATCTGGTGTCAGGAGTCCAACACAACTAACGATCCATCCATCGGAGGCTCAATTAGAGTTTTATGGTGATTTGTAATTCGCCTCCTCAAGCCATTTAGGGACACATTGAAAATTTGGTTCGGGGGCAGAAAATCTAACCGAACGACATAAATGAGTTTTGTAAGATCCTACAAGTGTGTTTTGTCAAGGCCCACATGACCATGCTACCCACAATATTCTTCAAATTTCACCCCTAGTTTAGAAATTGCATTGCGCCTTACTAAGAAAAACCCTAGTTCCATAGATCCTTGAAGAAACCATTTTTTGAGAGACGAAATCATAGGGGAGGGGTAACCCTAATTGTAATTCAATGTCAGGAGTCCAACACAACTGATGGTTAATCCATTGAAGGCCTAGTTAGATTTTTATGGTTATTTGCAACTCGCCACCTCAAGCCATTCAAGGACACATTAAAAATTTGGTCCAGGGGCATAAAATTCAAACCGAGTGGCATAATTGTGTTCTATAAGATCCTGTAGGTGTGTTTGTCCAAGTCCCACGTGACCACATTACCCACAATCACCTGCCAAATTTTTCTTCAAAATTGACCTCTAGTTCAGAAATTTCCATGTGCCTCACTGAGCAAAACCCTAGTTTCAAAGATCCTCAAACAAACTATTTTTTAGGAAATGAAATCAAAGGGGAGTGGTCTCCCTAGCTCTAATCTGTTGGTTTGAGTCCAATGCAACTGATGGTTCATCCATCCAAGGCCCGATTAGAGTTTTATGGTGAGTTTCAACTCACCTCCTAAAGTTATTCAGGGACACATTGAAAATTTGTTTTGGGGGCATAAAATCCAAACTGAGCATCATAATTGAGTTTTATGAGCTCTTGAAAGAGTTTTTAGAAAAGGCCCACATGACCATGCTACCCACAATCTTCCAACATAGTGTTGTTAAAACATTTCCACATGTCTTACTGAGAAAAACCCTAGTTCCAAAGATCCTCGAAAAAACTATTTTCCAAGAAACAAAATCATAAGGGAGGGTTCCCTAGCTATAATCTGGTGCCTTGGGTCTAATGCAGCTGACGATTCATCCATCCAAGGCCCGATTATATTTTTATGGTGAGTTGTAACTCACCTCCTCAAGCCATTCAGGGACATATTGACAATTTGGTCTGGGGGCATAAAATCCAAACTGAACGACATAATGAATTTCCATAATCTCCCACAAGTGTGTTTCGCCAAGGACCAGTTGACCACACTACTCACAATCATTTGACACAATGTTCTTCAAAATCCACCCCTAGTTCAGAAATTTCCATGTTCCTTATTGAGAAAACCCCAGTTTTAGAGATCCTCAAACAAACTATTTTCTGGGAAACAAAATCACAATGGAGGGGTTCACCTAGCTGTAATCCAGTGCCCTTATTCCAATGGAACTGATATTTCATCTATCCGAGGCCCAGTTAGAATTTTATGGTGAGTTGCAACTTGCCTCATAAATCCATTTAGGGACACATTGACAATTTGGTTTGGTGGTATAAAATCCAAACTGAGCGGCATAATTGATTTCCATAAGATCTTGCAAGTACGTTTGGCCAAGGCCCATAGTGACCATACTACCTACAATCACCAAACACAAATTTCTTTAAAATCCATCCTTATTTCAGAAATTGTGCAGTGCCTAATTGGGAAAAACTCTAGTTTGAAAGATCCTAAAACAAACTATTTTCTGGGTAAAAAAATCATAGGGGAGGGGTACTACTAGCTATAATCTGGTGCCCTAAGTCCAATGGAACTAACAATTCATCCATTCGACACTTGTTTAGTGTTTTATGGTGATTTTCAACTCGCCTCCTCAAGCCATTCACAGACATATTGACCATTTTGTCCAGGGGCATAAAATCCCAATGCAATTATTGTTCAAGAAAGTAGGTTGGACTATTGTGATGCTAGTGAAGGTGCCATTTCCCACATTGACAAGAATAAAAAATGCTCATAACATATGAAATCACGTGAGGATTTACACATGTAAGGTGTGGGATGAGTGTACTAATGATAAGAGGAACCTAATGCTCTTTCTCACAACCGAGCAACATAGGATGAGTGAAATGCACACATGACCTAATTGTTTAATAATACTAGCTGTTGAAATGGGTACTTGACACTGAGAGGGGGGGTGAATAAGTGTCACAAAACTTTGAACAATTTTCCACTTTTCACAAATTAACTGAACAAAAAATATTTATTTCATTTTCTCAATCAATATATATATATATAAAATAATAAATACTTCATTTATTAAATAACTTGAATGAATACATAAGATAAATCTTTGAATATCATCTTCATACAATTATGAGAGACCCAACTCTTTGTTACAAGACCCAGCTTGTAGTTCTCAGATCCAACTGAGAAATGAGGAATCCAATCCTCATAACAAGTCCCATATTATTGATCTAAGATCCAACTGAAATGTGAGGAATCCAATCCTCATACAAGACCTAGCTTGTAAACATGCACCAACCTAATAGAATGAAATTTCATTCAATCCATTATATATAAATATATATATTTCAACAAATTCAACTACACTACTTCTAACCATTCCTTCTTGTTTATATATGTTACACATCGAAATTACTCACTTTGATAGTGTCGCAAGTGTCGTCATTA
>ML812994.1:77323-98608 GCA_009831015.1 Picea engelmannii | reverse complement strand
CCCTCAAACTCTCTGGATCTCGTGTGTGGCCCCTTTACTCCATATGTGAGCACGGTTGGCAAGCTATCGTCAGCCTGCATCATCAACCATCATGTCAGATCATGTCAGCAACATATCATATAATAAATAGTACATCATCAAAAAGAATCAATGTCATCATAAATGAAACAAATCAAATACCCCACTCCCTGACTCAATCCGGAGTCCAAGGGAGTTCCTCAGATGCCTCTGCATCCTCCAGGTCTGACACCCTGCACACTCAAAGAAACTGAGTCAGCAGCACCTGTCTACACCAAGGTAGTAAAAACATCCTGTCATATAACTCAATGCATCATAATGAAAGAAGAGTTTTATCATATAAATCCAGATCACTTGCGAGCAAGTGTCCTCAAAGAATAAGTTTGGCATGTGCGCCAGGGCGGGATGTTACAGATAATATTCGCTCTGTATGTCTTTTTGTGCAGCGAATCTGTAATTCTCTACAAAATCAACTACAGAAAAAATTGTCCCTGGTGGAAACACTTCACTGGATTGTTTGAATTGTAGATCTTACCATCGAGATTTATGTTAATGCTTGGTGTATTTATAGATTTCTTCCTCAAGCTTCTTCAAAAAATCTATCACACAAATTTTATCTACCTTCAAATCAATCCTTTTGAAAATAACATTTGAATAATGTGGAGTTGTGTTGTTCATATATTCATATCTCTTCCAATTGACTCTTATATTATAAAATGATTGATCATTCATATCAGTATGATACTTTGAATGAAACAAACTTAGATTTCCACAACGATCACATTTCTTTCCACCAACACATTTGTTTTTGTAAAATAAATCATCATCTTCTCTTTCACATAGAATTTTAGATATAAAAACATGGAATGTGGAAAGAGGAGGTGAACCTGGCCATAAAGTTTTACCAAAATCCAAAAATGTTTCGTAATACAACTTCAATTCCACATGATAATGACAACAACAAGTGTCATAAACAATGATGGGTCTAACAAACCGTGGTTTTTGTTGCACAAATGTATTGATGAAAATTTTAACTTCTTTGTGCTCTTCTTTGAACTTATTGAAAAAATCTATTTGTGTCATTGGAAATATATGTTTTGGATGTTCTTCATATTGTTTTCATGCTATTCCTTGTCACAACACATCCCTTGTATGTGGTGAAGCATGAGATTCTTCCAACCAACAATTACGAGCCAATTCTTTAACATTTTCTGCAAGTCTATCTTTGTAGGGTTGTCTAGAAATCACTGTCCAACAAGCCAATTCATCATTTACATCAATTTTCAATCGAAATTTTCTATGTTTGTGCAATGTTTTTCTTGACGTTCCCATCATTTTTTCTATATGTCGTGTCAAACGATCTTTTATATTGCTAGATGAAACAATTGTTCTTTTTATCTCTCTACGTGCAACACAGACATCTTTTTTTCGAGATTTTCCAAAAGATTTTAATACACTATTTATATTGTTAAATACATTATGTTTCACCTTTGTATCCTTTGTCAACTTTTGAATACCCAATAATGATGTTTCCTCTTTTAACTTTCTTGACTTCATTAGACAAAGTAAAAATTGAGCTTGTACTATTACTGATTCATCTTTGAAAAAAGTATTATACATATTCTTCGTTCGATATCTTATATAATTCTTAGTGTTTTTCTTCCCAAATATGTTAGTATCAACATTTTCTAATATTTCATCATCAATGTTGATAGATTCTCCTACATATTTCAATTTAAAGTTTATATTAAAAACAATAACCCGAACACAAATTTACTAAATTATATATACTTGAGTGTTCATCTTGTATTATCTAAATTTATGTACATACCTATAGGTGATTCTTCTTCTGCTTCAATTTCAGTTTCAACATCTTCTTATTCAATTTCGGTTTCAAGGCCTTCTACTTCAATTTTGGTTTCAGCGTCTTCTTCGACATTATGAGAAAAATATATTTATGTTTTTTGAGAAACATCAAATTGCAATTACAATCAATTATATTATTTACAATATTTTAAATTTGAATTCTATACTTTGAATTTAGTACTTTCTGAATACATGTAACATCCTGCTCTTGCGCACACTGAGCGAACTTGTTCTTTGAGGACACTTGCTCGCAAGTGATCTAGATTATTATACTATTAAACTTTTGATTTGGATTATGAGGCATTATGTGTTGATGACATGTTGTTTTGCTACCTTGGCATAGACAGGTGCTATTGAATCAATTTTATTGAGAGTGCGGGATTTTGGACCTCATGGATGCAGAGGCATCGATGGAACCCCTTGGACTCTATTTCAATTCGGGGAGTGAAATATTGGAGTTTGATAGTTTTATATGTGATATGAGCACATCTGATTAGATGATATGATTATGGATTTATTTCTGACATGAATCATTGATGATGCAGGTTGACGATAGCTTGCCAACCAGACTCGCATGTGGAGTAGAAGGGTCATGCACAACTACCAGACATCTTGAGGGAGAGGTGTGTACAGCAGCCCTGCCACAACCCACTAGCACTCTCGCCGTGGCTAAAACTGTAGGTTAATGTTTACCTAGTTTGAGAGGACCCACGATGTTGTGAGGGCAGACTGCGACAAACACTCACGATGATTCTAAGGGGTGTGAAAGAAGGCAGGGGCCTTATTCCTTAGAAGCCCTTAGTCTCCCACAAGTTCACCTGGTGGAGTATTGACTCCAAGGGTTTTTGATGTCTACCAAGTCAGTCAAAAAGCAAGTGGCACCCTTGGAACATGTGGAGCATCTTGAAGGGAACGTTGCACAAGAAAAATAGAAAGAGGTGAGTGGCACCCTTGGAGAATCTAGTGCGTCCTGAAGGGCATGTCGTGTTGTTAATGATAAATGAATGAACCTAGATGGCCTTAGGATGAATAACATGATCATAATTTTTTAAAACAATTTCCCTAATAAAACATCACCCAACAAAAAAGTTAAAGTCTAGATCTAAATTATACTTTGGTAGATTTTTTCTATCGTTTTAAATATATATATATATATATATATATAAAAATAAAATAAATAATTAAAAAGGGAAAAGGAAAAAAAAATTAATTTCTACACCTGCCAAATTGAGTTCTAAATGAAAAGGGGAAAAAGGGAAATCGAAAATAATTAGGAAACTAGGAAAAGAGGGAAACATAAAAAGAAAAGGGAAACACAAGGGAAAAAGAAGAAAGTCAAACTTAGTAAGGTATCTAGCATTTAAGAACTTTCTAAATTAACTCAACTAGTAAATTGGGAATGGGGAAAGTCATTAAAACTTGTAAGGGAATACGGGGACACCTAGGAGCGATTCTAGGATTGATTTTAGGTGGGTGAGAGAAATAGGGGTAATTAATTAATTTAATTAATTAATTTATGGAGGAATGAAGAGGATGGGTGACACTTGTACGGGGAGGATTTTTAGGAATTAATTTATTAAACATTAAATTAAATGGGATTTTGGGAAAGTAAAGGACTTCAAAACTTTATATAATGAAGGGAGGATAAGGATGATGGGTCTCATCTATTTGTGCAACATTACGCTACATAAATCTATACTTGACTGACTTAGCTTGTGGGAGTTAGGATACCCAACTCGGTGAGGAGTGGTAGCTCGGCCTTGTGATGCGAGCTGGGAGTTAGTTGAATCTTTGGATAGTGAGCATGGCCCCTTTGCGGATCGGGGGCTAAGGGGGAAGAAGAGTGCCCCTAGCATTGGTTGGGAGGTACCGGTGAAGTCTCGTCGGTCAGCAAGCGGGAGTTGCACGGAGTGCACAGAACTTCAACTCAGAGCGAGCGATCAGGCAATGATATGCTTTCTTAATTTTGTATGGTAGATTGTTGTAGGATTTATGCTTGGGATCTGCTTCTTTAATTGGGTAAGTATACTGATTGTCTAAATTGTTGACTGAAATGTTTATAGCCTAGCTCGATGATTGATTGAATCCCATGGCCTTCGTTTCCCCTCATGTCTTGACCACCCTGTGGTGTATTGATTGTGACCATTGTGGTTGTTTTCCCTTCGTCCCTAGGTCATCAGTCCTCACCTGAGAAATCGTCCAGGAGCCTGATCTATGGTCGTTTCTTTGGCGTTAATAGACCTATGGATCTGAACGCCCTACTTTTCTGTGCGAGGATGATGAGCGAAGGATGAACTGATCAGTCGTCTACCTCCATTGTTGTCCTTGGCTGATTGGATCCTTTCGGTTCTCTTATTGTTGTCTTCATTTTTTTATTGGTATTCTGGCAATGGAAAAATGAATTGACTGATGTCTGCATTTTGTATTGGTATTTTGGCAATGGAAAAATGAATTTATTCATGTTTGCATTTTGTATTGGTATTCTGCCAATGGAAAAATGAATTGAGTGATGTTTGCATTTTGTATTGGTATTCTGGCAATGGAAAAATGAATTGATTCATTTCTGCATTTTGTATTGGTATTCTGGCAATGGAAAATGGATTGATTCATGTCTGCATTTTGCATTGGTATTCTTGCAATGGAAAAATGAATTGATTCATGTCTACATTTTGTATTGGTATTCGGGCAATGGAAAAACAAATTGATTCATGTCTGCATTTTGTATTGGTATCCTAGAAATGGAAAAATGTTTTTTCTTTTAAAAGTTGCCAGAGATTGTCATTAAAATGCCCACATTTTTGCTTTCAAATGAGACAAAGATTGTTGTTTTAAATGCTCACATTTTTTATTTCAAATGAGACAGATATTGTCATTTTAAATTGCCTATGTTTTTTCTTTCAAATGAGACTAAGTTTGCTATTTTAAATGACCACATTTTGCTTTCAAATGAGACTGAGATTGTTGTTTTAATTTCCCACGTTTTTCTTTCAAATGAGACTGAGTTTGCTGTTTTAAATGCCCTCATTTTTGCTTTCAAATGAGACTGAGTTGTTGTTTTAAATGCCCACATTTTTGCTTTCAAATGAGACTGAGATTGCCATTTAAATGCCCACGTTTTTTCTTTCAAATAGTGGACTGAGTTGATGTTAAATGCCGACAAATTTCCATTAAATAGTAGCATATGCTTGCTAGGGTATGGCACAATGATTCGCCATTAACTGTGACTGTGTTTTGTTTCTAGTGTGACCACGTTTTTCCCCTTTAAATGGTTGACTGCGATTGTTGGATTGGACACCATTTTTCCTTAAATGTTGCCTGCATTTTACTGTTAATTGCCATGTTAATTGAAATATTAAATGCTATATTATTGTCATATTAATTGCCAGGATAATTTGCTACAATGAGTTAATGGACAACATATTCCTTCGTAACGATATATTAATTGTGTTGTTACGGTTATATTAGTTTCCTTGTTACTGTTATATTGATTGTTACTTTTACATTAATTGCCTTGTTATTGCTTTACCAATGGTTATGTTAATTAAAATTTTAATTGCATTGTCATTTCTATATTACTCGTTATGATAACAATTATGTAAATCGTCTTGTTATCGATGAATTAACTGTCATGTTAATTGTTACATCAATTGCCTTGTTTTTCTATAATAATTGTCATGTAACTGCGATGTTGTTGCCTTGTTGGATTGCTAAAATGACGTTAATAGTTGACAGTTTCCTTCTCAATATTAATGACAACTATTATTGTTAGTTTGGCTGATATAGTAGTCTACATGTTGAGATTAATTGCTCATAAGTGTTTTAATGGAATCATTCTACTTTAAGATTGTAAATGTTGTTATTTAATTAATGTCTAGTTGGATGGACAAACTGGATTAACATAGACTTGACCGATTAGGTTGTGTTAAAGATTAAAATTTGATTGGTAAGTAAGGAATGGATTGCAAATTTTAGACTCGCTGGATTGAATTTTAATTAAGGATAGAGGGCATTTATAATTATGGTTTTAGTCTGGACCACTTAGATTTGAAAAATTAATTGTATTAACGTTTATTTAGCGGATGCATTATTGTCTAATTGTAACTTGATGTGCCCTGTTAGAATGAAACGCTTGTTAAAATTGAATGTAATCATAGACTGGTTAGACTGGGTGATTGGTGGGGGCAGGGATGATGTTGTGTGGGCTGGTGTGACCCCTTGTCTTCGTCCTCTTGTGTCTCATCAACCTTTGTGTGGGGTAGGTATAGTATCCCAATTAGTATTTGTTTCCTAGCGCGTCAGAGTTTTCTTTAGTCTTGGTCCCTTTTGTTTTGCGCCAAGGACTATTGATGCACTTCTCGTCTAGGGGCGACATGGTCCCTAATGAGTGGATCATGGTGCATCCTATGGGTTAGCGACAAATGATAGCTTGGTCAAAGTCGGTGCCTACCATGTGAGTGTGGTTGAGCATTGTATGTTTACATGGGTGCATGCCTTGGTTCGTGAGCCTTGAGGTTCTAGTATTGTTCGTCAATGTCGTCATGTCAGGAAGGGGAAGTGGTCCCTTAGCTTGTAGGCGTGTCTTGTTTTGTCAGTTGGTTAGTCATTACCTATGGTTATTTTGTGCCTGTTTTTCTCGGTTGCTTTTGTGCCTTTGAATGGTGTAATCGTTTCCTTCTTGCCCCTTAATTCTTAGATACAAAAAAAAAAATTGGCTTCGCCTGTTGCCGTAACAGTGGGGTCATTACATATGGTATCAGAGCAGGTTCAACCTTGCAACTGTGGATCGCCAGGCCTTCCACTGTAGTAAACTTGTGAGTATTAACCCTTGCATTAATTAAAAACCTTAACATGTCCTTGTGGTGATCTCATTTAGAGGACGCCTCAGAGGTTCACAACATTGTGTCATGGAAGGTGGTTTGACGCCTCCATAATTTCCCGCACCCTCAGAGTTGAACCCCAAAGGGGAAGAACAAGTACTTGAGTTGGAGTTGCTTGTTCTAAGGGATGGTGATGTTCTGACAAGGCCCTTCCAGGTATTGTCAAAGGGCCTTAATTCATCATCGATACTGAGATGAGGTCAGGGCACCTGTACCCCTGAGGGTCCACAGCGTGCCCTAGTTATTACCGTTATCATCCACAGAGAACTCGAGAGAGTTGAGTTCTCGAGACCACGAGTGTCCCGGATGGTTGTGTCGTCAAGGCACGATTGTAGAGAAAGGCTTTGTGTTTCATGCTTCGTGATTATGACCTCCACCATGAAGGTTTGCATGGTGGTCTTTCGACTGAAGGGGAGCGCTCTTTTATGGCGGAAGACGCTCCTGCTACTTTTGAACATGGCCATCGATGATGTGTCATGGGAACTATTCAAGGGACGGTTCCAAGAGAGGTATATTTATAAGGAATTCATTGAGCATCGACTCAACAAGTTCGATGCCTTGTGACGAGGTAGACGAATGGTGCCCGAGTATGAGGCCCATTTTAGAGCTGCTTCAGTATGCTCCTCACTAAGTTACCCAGAAAATTAAGGTCAATAAGTTCGAGTTTGGCCTTATTGTTATAATTCAACTTCAACTTCAGGTACCAAGATTACTCGACCAAAGAAAGTGCGTTGGATTGTGGGGTGCCACATTACCAGAATTCTTGCCTAGAGGAAAGGGTCGGCGCATCTGGATCAACTCAACCCACTACCTTGGGAGTTTGGGAAAGGCCCATTAGATTCATGCCGCAGTGAATAAACGCCAGGTAGAGCACCATTCGACTGTGCTCAAGACGTCAGGTACTGTTTCTTACCAGACCCTTAGTATTCTGATAGATCCCTGGGCTACCAAGAGTTTCATTTCTGGTGCAGCGCTAAAAAGGATTAAGGTAAAGGTAGTTGAATAGGATGAGTTTAGCTTTGTAGAGAGGGATTCGGGAGCCAAATAGAAGGTTGGAGGAAGGGTTACGGGTTGTAACTTAACTTGGGAGAGTTTGTCACTAGGGCCAACCTGTACATCACGGTTTTTGGATCTTATGACGTCATGATTGGTATGGACTGGTTGGAATCGCATGAGGTGATACTCAACTATAATATGAAATGATTAAGCTTGGTATATGACGAAAGATAGAGACATGTGATTGTAGGTCGAAACCAGGGAGTTCCCCTCAGTTTCATATATTCCCCGTAGCTTCGGAAGAGCAATGTGCAAGGGATGTAAGCTTTATGCGATCCTTGCATTAAACGAGGAGGGAGTAGTGAAAGGTCTAGAACAACTTCATATGGTGAGAGAGTTTGTAGATGTATTTCTAGAGGAGTTACCTGGGATGTCACTGGAGATGGAATTGGAGTTTAATATAGACCTAAACCCGAGGAATAAACCAATAAATAGAATGCCTTATCGGATGTCGACCCCGAAGTTACAGGAGTTGAGAATGCAACTGAAAGAATTGTTGGACCTGGGTCTGATACGTCCAAGTGTGTCATCGTGGGGTGCGCCTGTTATTTTTGTACAAAATAAGGATGGTTCATGGAGGATCTACATTGACTACCGTCAATTGAACAAGGAAACAATCAAGAATCAATATCCGTTGTCGAGGATTGATTATCTGTTCGATCAATTGAAGGGTGTGACGATGTTCTCAAAAATCGATTTGCGATCAGGGTATCACTAGTTACAGATCAAGGAGGATGATGTCCCTAAGACTGCCTTTAAGATGAGGTTTGGACCTTACGAGTTTATTGTTTTACCTCTTGGACTGACAAATGCCCCAGGGGTATTTATGAGTTTGATGAATGGGGTGTTCCGCGAGTACTTGGACAAGTTTGTCCAAGTATTCATTGACGATATTTTGATTTACTCTTGGATGATGGAGGATCATGAAGAGCACTTGCACTTGGTACTACAGTGTCTGCAAGAGAACAAATTGTATGGGAAATTGTCCAAATTCTCTTGTTATCAATTGAAGATTCACTACTTAGGGCATGTCATCTCCGGTGAAGGTATCGTCGTGGATCCAACGAAGTTTGAGGCTATTATGGAATGGCCTGCGTCGATGAATGTCCTAAAAGTGCATAGCTTCAGGATTTTAGCAGGATACTATCGATGGTTTGTTGAGGGATTTTCGAAGATAGAAAATCCAATCACGGAATTGCAGAAGAAAAACAAGAAATTTGTTTGGACTTAGAAATACAAGGAAGCATATCGGAGGCTCAAGGAGTTGTTAACGACAACACCGATACTAAAGGTCCCTCTCATGGATGCACACTTCTTGGTATGCACTGACGCATCCAAGGAAGGCTTAGGAGGAGTCTTGATGCAAGATAGACAAGTGATCGCCTACACCTCGAGGAAACTGAGAAGGCATGAGGAGAACTATGCGACACACAATTTGGAGTTGTTAGCCATCGTTTATGCCTTGAAGGTTTGGAGACACTACCTTGTTGGAAGAAAATTTGAACTAAAGACTGACCACTGTGGAATACAACACATATTTACGCAAAGTGACCTAAACGCGTGACAATGACGTTGGTTGTAATTTCTTAGCGAGTACGACTTTGAGATTACTTACATAAAAGGAACAGTGAACCGAGTGTCAGATGCATTCAGTTGGAGACCACACATCTTTTCAGTGTTGCATCTTCTGACTAATCTATGTGAAAAGATTCTAACTTTACGACGTGAGGATGACTGGTACAAGTCGAGGGTTTTATCAAAAAAAACATGATGATGGTACCAAGATTTGAAGGATTTACATTTGACAACAGTGGTTTATTGAGGTTTAAAAATCAGATTTACGTACCACTGAATGACGAGTTTAGGAGCTTGATCCAAACGAGGCTCATAGAGCAGTGTCCATGGCTCACTTGAGAGTCACGAAGATGAGGGTGGACCATAAACCCTTATTCTTATGGAAGGGAACGAAGGTAGACATAGGCAACTAGGTGACCAGATGTCTAGAATGTTAGTAGGTAAAGGCTGAACATGGACACCCAGCAGGATTACTACGGCCACACGCTATTCCATAATCAAAATGGGAGCTTATTTTGATGGATTTTATTGTTGGATTGCCACTGACAGAAAGGAGAGATGAATCGATTTGCATAGTAGTAGACACTCTGACAAAGAGTTCTCACTTTAGTCCTGTGTGTATGATGTATCAGGCACCTGACATAGCTAGAGTTTTCATCAGTGAGATTCTGAGGCTACATGGCATGCCTAAGAGGATTATATCTGATCAAGGATCAGTGTTTATAGAATGATTTTGGACAAGTTTCCAAGAGGCCTTGGGAACCCAACTTAACTTCAGTACTACATATCACCCAGACACTGACAAGAAAACCGAATGAGTGAACCAGACCTTGGAGGACATGTTGCGCCTGTACATGATGGACCAACAAAAGTGTTGGAAATAATTCTTGGCACTTGTGGAATTCTCTTATAACAACAGTTACCAAAGCACCATTGATATGGTGCCTTTCGAGTTTCTTTATGGGCGAGCGTGTCAGATGCCTTTGAGTTGGGATCGACTTGAGGATAGGGTCCTGGTGGGACAAGAGGCGATCCAAGAAGTGGAAGAGAAAATGAAAACCATAAGACAAAGTATTAAAGAAGCGTAAGATCAACAGAAGAGTTATGTTGATGTGCATCGTGTCGACTGTAGTTACGAAGTGGCGATCGAGTATTTTTGCGGCAGAAACCGCATAAGAGTTCAATCAAGTTTGGAAAAGGGGCTAAACTATTTCCTATGATATTGTGGAAAAGAGAGGCCTATAACCTTTTGACTAGCCTTGCAGATTCTTGAGGCATATGCATGATGTATTTCACGTCTTTTTCTGAGACATTATGATTAGTGATCCTACACATGTTTTGACTTGAGCACCTTGCGGGTTTCGGATGAGGGTGCGCTCATAGCTGAGCCGATCTGCATCTTGGATCATCACATTTGACATCTATGACATCAAATAGTAGAGCAGGTCAAGGTCCAGTGGGACAACTATATTCCACACTCGACGACCTAGGAGGACGCAAATGATATGCGCCAATAGTTTCCATTTTTGTTTGATAGATAGACTTATGATACTGTGATACAAATTATTTCGACACTTATACTATGAAACTTCAAGACAAAGTTTAGACCAAAAGGGGGTGTATGTAACATCCCGCTCTTGTGCACACTAAGTGAACTTATTCTTTGAGGACACTTTCTCGCAAGTGATCTAGATTATTATACTATTAAACTTTTGATTTGGATTATGAGGCGTTATGTGTTGATGACATGTTGTTTTGTTGCCTTGGCATAGACAGGTGCTATTGATTCAGTTTTAGTGAGTGTGAAGGATTTTGGACCTGGAGGATGCAGAGGCATCGATGGAACCCCTTGGACTCTGGATCGAATTGGGGAGTGAAATATTGGGGTTTGATTGTTTTATATGTGATATTAGTGCATTTGATTAGATGATATGATTATGGATATATTTCTGACATGATTCGTTGATGATGCAGACTGACGATAGCTTGCAAACCAGACTCACATGTAGAGTAGAAGGGTCATGCATGACTACAAGATATCTTGAGGGAGAGGTGTGGACAACAACCCTGCCACATCCTACTAGCACTCCCATCATGGCTCAAACTATAGGTTAACATTTACCTAGTTCAAGAGGATCCATGATGTCATGAGGGAAGATTGTGATAGTCACTCATGATTATTCTAAGTGGCATGAAATAAGGCAGGGGACTTATTCCTTAGAGGCCCTTAGTCCCCCACAAGTTCACCTGACATAGTATTGACTCCAGGGGTTTTTGATGTCTACCAATTCAGTTAAGAGGCAAGTAGCACCCTCGGAGAATGTGGTGCATCTTGAAGGGCATGTTGCGCAAGAAAAATGGGGCAAGTGGCACCCTTGGACCACATAGTGGGTCCTAAAGGGCACATCGTACAAGGGAAACTGTAACGACCCTAGTTGGATAAATCTTTAAGAAATTATAAAGTAAAACTAATTAGGGGATTAATTGTGTTAACAAGGTATTAATTAAACAAAGATGATTTAATGATATTAATTAAGTGAGTTATTAATTAATTAAAGGATACAATTGTGATTAATTAATTAATAATTTAACTACAAATTACATTTAATAACATGAGTGATAGATTTAATAGATTAATAATATATATTATAAAAAGGTTACGTACCCAACAAGGGATAACCTATTAATCCCGAGAGGATAAAATATTAAAGGAAGGGATAAGGGGCATTAATGGGGGGGTAGGTAAGGAAGTAAAAGGCAAGAGTCGGTGAAGGGGGGATAATGAAGCGAAGGAGTTTGACGGGAGGCATTCTACGGGAAGTTGGCGGGGATGAATTTTTAGAGCTCTAGATTGGCAGAGAGAGTGAAATTTTGGGAGTAGGATTGATACAGTGCACCGGAGTTGTTGGGGGTTTTGGGCACGGAGGGCGAGGATATTCGTTGATATCCAGGAGCTAGAGAGCTACCTAGTTGGCAGGCAGGAACGGTTTTGGGTAGTGTTTTGCAGAAGAGGGAAGGAAGAAAGCGGTGAACAAACGGAGGTTAATAGAATCAGGTTCAGTTATTTATTTCAAATTTATGCATTGTTTTAATTAGATATTAAATTTATTATTCATTGATAAATTTACATGCATAAGTGTTAAAATATTTTGGAATTATTGAACTTTCATAAACCTAGTAGAAATTACTATATTGTTGGTAGAATTACTAGATGTTAAATTAAAACTCGCTATTACATTTGGTATCAGAGCCTTGGTTCAAAATATGGAACCAAGTGCCTACCTACCCATCCATAAATTTAAATAAACACTCCTATTTAATTATAGTAAATCCCTAAATAAATGTATTAGGGTAAATATAAATTTGAGCCTTAAGGGCCAAGTTCCCAGCTCCAATTCCCCTCCGCCTAACCTGCAAACCAAACCAAACGCACTATTAATTGATTATATAAATAAATCTAAAAATATATATAAATGATGATGATGGACCACACTAGTTTCAAAAAGCGCTTTCCTGATGATGGACCACACTAGTTTGGTCCGAAACGTCGAAGAACATAAAACCTATACGATGGATCCGAAAGCACTCTCTGAACAAAACAATAATTGCAAAAGTCTTAGAACAGAAATATATAAATGAAATAAGAATTGAAAATGTTAAAGAAAAACAAGCAAGGGCTCTCAACTAGGGTTTCAATTAGTAGGGCTCATAAACAAGCAATACCCCAATTAAAATTGATTTTTTTGTAGATTATACATAGTAATACACAATGGCAGATAGATTATCCAAACAAGCACTGGATTACAGTGAAGAGAGTTACTTTTTCAATGTATGATAAGATAGAATAAGTCATGTTAACTTTTTGTACAACAATTGACAACTGTCAATAGCAATTAAGTAGAAAAGTCTAAGTCTAAAATAGTATATAAAAAGTCCTAGCCTAGAATAGTATACTAAGTTTTTAAGGAGATATTAGACATTCCGATCTTATAAATCTTTTTTTTAATATTGAAATAACACTTGATTTTAATAAAATAACAGTGTCTATGTTTTTTGTGTGTGAAAAAAAAAAAAAAACAACTTCTTCCTTTCCAGAAATTATACTATACCACATTATTCTCAATAATTTACTGGACAAAATAATTGTCGCACTTCATATGACATTGAATAGCATTGTGTATGAATATTAATTTGATAGCATTATTTCTACTGGAAACGCTACAGGGTGGAGGATTATACAAAAACAGTCTTCCACGCATTCTAATTTTATATCCACCATACACAGTATACAACCGACCCACCTAGCAGTCATTTCATAGATTCCTCAATGTTTCTGAAATATAAATTATGGAATAAAACCACTCTATTCTATGAAACATTTATTCTCTTCAACTAGAATATTATTTAAAAGAAAAAAAAAAAAACAAGTAGCAGAAAGAAAAAACTAAAACCAAATAGCGTCTACTGCGTTTCCTCCATGTAATTTACTACTGTCAGTTGTTGGATGAAGTCATGGATGTAACTCTATTGGTGCCCAGTATTGGCCACTAGAATATCTCGGGCCTGCACTACCTTCGATCTCATGCGCTTCCCATCCTCTCCCGCCATTACCATTTTCACTACTTTGCATATGTCTTCTTTGCTGAAAGAGCCATCATCTCCCCTTTCGATCTCTATCCCAACCTTCAATTCCATCGTTATTTGGTGGGTATTCAAACCATGGTCAAGCCTTGTGAGCAGGAGGATGAGGGGAAATCCGCAGATCAGCGCCTCCGTGGTGGAGCTCCACCCATCGTGGCTCAGATACCCACTGACTAATCGGTGCAAAAGGATCCGCATCTGCGGTACCCAGCCCCGAACGACCAGCCCCCGATCCCGGGTTCGAGTCTCGAAACCCTCAGGAAGGAGATCCCAAGGATTCTCCAAGTACTGCGGAGTGCGCAATGACCAGAGGAACGAGAGCCCTCTCGTCTCCAAGCCAAGCGTCATATTGTGAGCTTGACCTCCTGACAGGAAGGTCTCGTTGCCGAATGACACAAAAACCAGTGAGGCCGTCCTCTGCCTGTTGAGCCATTCCAGGGAAAATAAGGGAGAATTAGGGAGAATTAGGAATCAAATCCATGATCAGAAAATAAGGGAGAATTAGGAAACAAACACAGAATGAGAAATCTACCAACTTATGCAGAAAAATAAGGGAGAATTAGGAATCAAATCCATGATCAGAAAACTCCACACCTCAACGAAAATATTTTTATAGGAACGAAAATGTTTTCCACTTTGCCAGCCTTATTTGTACAGGTATTCAATGTGCTACAAAGTGTAAAAATTTGCAGAAGGAATTAGAATATATACCATAATATGTATACTGTTGAGGTGATTAGGTCTAGAGTCCTGCTCCTTGGTTCCTGGCGTACGTGCTTAAAGGCGAATATACAAAGCTGTGGAATTCCCATGACAATGTGATGGCAAAAATCCTACAGCAGCAGGTTGAATTGCTTCCTATGCTCGAATTCTAGATGCACGGGCATGACACAAATATATTTTCCCCATGGAGGAGAGGGTTAACCATGGCGGCCCTGCTCCCTCACGCCTCCTCGCACAGCCACAACAAATGAGGGAAAAGTGGAAGAGCTTAGGGTTTAAAAGTGATGGTATCTTTTTTATTCCAAATAAGGGAGTGAAGGGCACATGGGTCGCATGCAAGACCCACGTTGCCGACTTATGAGTCTTCGGGCAAGTGGGTGGTGTGCAATCCCCACGTTGCCAATTCAAGTCTTGTGTTTTAAATTTAAAAAAAAAAAAAGTGTTTTGCTTAATTTTAATTTTAGTTTTTTTTTTATATATTAAATTTTCCTGTACATTTTCTTTAATTTATTTTAGGTTGAAATAAATATCCAGTGTAATTAAATTAAATATATAAATTAAATTACGTTGAAAACTATGGTAATCATTATTAAATATTATTTAATATATATATATATATATATATATATATATATATATATATCATTTTAATATATTTTATTAAACTACATTGAATTTACTTAACTTTATTAAAAGCTAATTAAAATATTAGTTAAGTTTGAATAAAATAAGGCTAAGTATAAATTTAAATGGATTCCATGAGATTTGAACCCCGAACCTCCCCACCGGTCAAGTCTTTACAAAATCCTCCCTACCAATGCACCACACGAGGTGACTTTTACAAATAATTTCACTTATAAATACTTTAATTACCATACCCAATACCACCCACCAAGCAAAGCATCTTAAGAAGAACACTAGTTCGCCAAAAGGTACATAGCGCTAGTGAATGCCAAAACAGGGTTGGCAGTTGGAGATAATTGTTTAGATGTCACGATTTAATCCTATTTAATTATTAAACGTGGTAATTACATAACCTTACAACATTTTTTAA
Source organism: Picea engelmannii (assembly GCA_009831015.1). Lineage (NCBI taxonomy): Eukaryota > Viridiplantae > Streptophyta > Pinopsida > Pinales > Pinaceae > Picea > Picea engelmannii. The sequence goes on along the minus strand of ML812994.1, from coordinate 82,798 downwards.
TGTGATTAGGTAGACGTTTAAAAATAATAATAATAAATAAATAAATAAAAACAAAAACATGCTAACGGATGCTACGATAAATGCAAGAAAGTTATGAATGATAAATGTGACCCATTGATTTTGAAGGACGACTAATAATATGCCAACATCTTCAATGCATAGACATCAGATAGGGGTTTAAGGTTAAGTAAGATTTAAAAGATCATTGATTGTGCCCCTTTGTCAATAGGCGTATGCCTTTCGGCGTAAATTAATAAACATAAAGTCGGAAGTCACTATAATCAAGTGGTAAGAGAAAAGTTAAAAGGGCTTAGACTAGGACAAGTAGGAAGGAGGCGACATATGTACTAGGAAAGTAAGCATAGGAAGTGGCGATTGAGGCGTAAGGCTAACATAGCTACAGGAAAAAGGAACCAATAGTTATTTTCGTAGGGGAGAAGAAACTAAGCTTAGATGCTTAAACCTAACCCTAACCTAGTCAATTCCCTAATGGAGTAATGTATGTTTACATACAAGTAAAGAAAACTTACGCCTAACCCTGTTTCTAGTTTGAGTAGCACCCATTTGAAACATTTCGGAACTCACCCTGACAACTTTGGTTGATGTAGGTCAAAGCATACAAGATGGTCAGGACTCGAGGGAATCGAGGCAAGGGAGCGTCGTCGCAAGCACCGCCAACACCGCCAGTGCCACCACCACCATCGCTCGAACTCGCCCTCATACTACGCTCGTTGGAAGCCATCAACGAGACTCTAAAGGGGCGACAACCAGCAGGGACTGAAGTGGAACCCCCACCGTCTAGAACGGGTAATCCAGAAGCGTCAAGGGATTCAAGGGGAGGACCTCCATCTGAAGACATCACACAAGAATTGCAGAAGATCAAACTTTCAAAGTTTTTCGGAGGTCACGCTAGTGAACACGCGTAAGCATGGTTGGAAGGCATGACAAGGTGTTTTTCCTAAAGGGACTATGCATCCAATTCAAAGGCAAAGATCACCATTTTTCAGTTAAGAGATAGCGCTTTGAATTGGTGGGGCAACCTGGAAAGACAACTGCACCTTACCCTAGACACAGTATCTTGGGAACTTTTCAAGGAGAGGTTCCGAAGGAAATATCTACCAGCATACTATGAGGAACAACAGGTAGGGGCATTTCATGCTTTAGTATAGGGAAACAAAACTGTAGAAGAATATGAGATCAGATTTATGGAACTGGTCAAATATATATCGTATATGGAAAATGACCAACGACAGGCATAGCACTTTGTCTATGGATTGAACCCTAAGATAAGAGCCATGGTGCGGATGTGGAAACTATCTTCAGTAGTGGAGGCGGTGGAAAATGCACGTTATGTGGAAGAACACATGAACTTAGTCGGGGGTGCAAGACCGACATTTCCGCATCACCCTGGATTCATAGGAATGGCCCCGAGGACATTTCCTAGGGGAGGGGGCTCAAGGACACCTCCATATGGTAACATATTTGCGGCAAGGACAGTAGCTGCAGGGATTTCAATGGTAGCGAGTGCAACATATCGTTCATCGCCAATGGTGCAGACAGGACCACGACCATCTTAGGGAACAATGAGTAGGGGTAGGGGTTCCAGGGGAAGGAACTCATTTCAGAGACAGACACATAACAATGCACAGGTTCAATCTCATGTTACCTGTTGGGGGTGCGGGGGACCCCATTACCAACGTGACTGCCCGGAGTTACAATCAAGGTTCATGCATAGAGAAGGAAAGGCGTCGATGGGGAGAGCAAGTAGCAGCCACCATATTTACGCAGCAGTTAATAACCGCCAGGCCGAACATCAATCCATGGTGGTGGAGTCATCAGGTATGCTAAATCATATCAATGTTAATATTTTGTTTGATTCTAGTGCGACAGATAGTTTCATTTCACCATCTACATTAGAAAAGAGTGGGTTGGTAGCCTACGAGCATGATGACTTTAAACAAGTCCAGATGGCTTTGGGGGAAAAACAAGTTGTAGGACCTAGTGTCGATAATTGTATAGTAGACCTGGGAGTGTGTACTACCAGGTTGAAGGTATACGCCACTACTCTTGGGGCATATGACCTAATCATTGCAATGGATTGGTTAGAAACTCATCGATCTTTGGTAGATTGTTTCACAAAGAAGGTGCTTTGTGTCGATGATGAAGGAAGACCAGTAGAGATCCAGGGTGTACAAAGAAACGTGTCGTTACACTTTATATCAACTATGAAGTTTAAGCAATGCTTGAGGCAAGGGTGTCGACTTTATGTAGTCGAAGCAGTGAATGAAAGGAAGGGACCCCATTGGATCAGTATCTGGTATTGTCATAATTTCAGGATGTTTTTCCGAACGAGTTGCCAGGGTTACCTCCTGAGAGGGAGATTGATTTTACTATTGAGATAAAACATGGTGCAGAACCAATCTCCAAGACTCTGTATCGGATGATAGCACCGAAACTTTGTGAATTGCAAATGCAGTTGAAAGAATTACCGGACATAGGGCTAATAAGGCCTAGTGTCTCACCTTGGGGCGCACCGGTAATTTTTGTAAAGAAGAAGGATGGATCCTTATGACTGTGTATAGACTACAGGGACTTGAACCATGCTACATTGAAAAATAGGTACCTGATGACACGAATAGATGACCTCTTCGATCAAATGAAAGGAGCAGCGGTATTCTCAAAGATCAATTTGCGATCAGGGTATCATTAGCTAAGGATTAAGGAAGGTGATATCCCAAAAAATGCCTTTCGAACTTGGTTTGGACATTACGAGTTTGTTGTAGTACCTTTCAGGTTGACCAATGCACCAGCAGTATTCATGAGCCTCATGAATGGCGTATTCCAGAAGTACTTAGATCGTTTTGTACAAGTCTTTTTAGATGACATCCTCATCTATTCCAAGAATTAAAGAGAACATGAGGAACACCTGCAAATAGTGTTGTCCTGCCTTAGAGAGAACAAATTGCATGGGAAGTTGTCGAAGTGTTCCTTCTTCCAGAAAGAGATCCACTATTTAGGTCATATCATTTCCGACGAAGGAATCTCTGTGGACCCAGAAAAGGTAAAGGCCATTATGGAATGGCCAGTGCCGAAAAATGCCCATGAGGTGAGAAGCTTCATGGGACTAGCGGGTTATTACCAGAGATTTGTAGAAGGATTCTCAAAAATAGCGAAACCCATCACCACTTTGCAACACAAGGGGGTCAGGTATGAATGGAAAAAAGAATGTGATAGTGCATTCATTGAGCTTAAGAGGTTACTAACTAATGTGCCAATTCTATGAGTGCCAGATATGGAAAAGGATTTCACGGTCTACACGGATGCCTTGAAGCAAGGGTTATAAGCCGTGCTAATGCAGGATGGAGGAGTGATAGCTTATGCGTTAAGGAAGTTGAAGAAGCACGAAGAGTTATATGTGACTTGTGATTTAGAGTTGGCAGCTATAATGCTAGCTCTGAAACTTTGGAGACACTATCCTATTGGGCGAAACTTTGAGCTAAAAATGGACCATGAAAGTTTAAAACATCTCTTCGCTCAAAGAGATCTAAATGCTAGGCAAAGGCGATGGAGTGAGTTTATGAGTGAGTACGATTTTGGTATTTCGTACATAAAGGGAAAGAAAAATATGGTCGCAGATTCCTTGAGTAGGAGACCACGTATCTTCTCCTTTGTAACCTTAAGGGTCAATCTGAGGGAACATGTGTTGACACAACTCCTAGGAGACGGTTGGTATTTAAAGGTTACTTCAAACCTCTAGAGTGGGAGGTAGTTAGACCCAAAGTATGAAGGATATAATCTGAAAATAGACGGACTGTTAAGATATCGAGAAAGGATGTACATCCCTGAGAATGGGGATATTCGAAACATCATATTGAAGGAAGCCCATAGATCACTTTATTGTGCACATCCGGGAGTAAAGAAGATGTACGCAGATATGAAGAAGCTCTTCTTTTGGGTAGGCATGAAGTGTGATGTAGTCGATTTCATCACCAAATGCCTAGAGTTTCAACAGGTGAAAGCTGACCACCATCACCCAGAACGCCTCCTATAACCACATGAGGTTCCTATGTCCAAGTGGGAAGTCATCTCTATAGATTTTGTTCTCGGGTTACCGCTCACATCCCATAGACACAATGTCATTTTTGTGATAGTGGATAAGTTAACCAAGAGTGCTCATTTCAATCCAGTTAGAGACACTTAGGATGTCACTGATGTGGCATGTGTGTTTGTAAGTGAGGTTATCCATTTGCACGGGATACCTAAGAAGATCATTTCAGATAGGGACTCCAGATTCACTTCTAGGTTCTGGACAAGTTTACAGTCAGCGTTGGGGATTCAGTTGAACTTAAGCACAACTTATCATCCTGAAACAGATGGGAAAACTGAGAGAGTAAATCAAGTCATGTAAGACATGCTTAGGATGTATGTAATGGATAATCAAACCCAGTGGGAGAAGTATCTACCTTTAGTAGAGTTTGCCTACAATAACAATTATCATAGTTCCATTGGAATGCCACCCTATGAAGGTTTGTATGGGAGGCTATGCAGAACACCATTGAGTTGGGATAGACTAGAAGACCAAGTAACAGTTGGGCCATAATTGATTCAATAAATGGAGGAACATGTGATTCAGATTAGGCAGAGACTAAAGGAAGCACAGGATAGGCAGAAAAGCTATGCAGCTGCACATAGGACCGACCGAAGTTATGAAGTGGGAGACCAAGTTTTCATTCGTATCAGGCCTAATAAGAGTATGATACGGTTCGGAAAGGGGACAAAGTTGTCACCTCGATTTATAGGACCATTCAAGATCAAAGAGAAAATTGGACCCGTTTCCTATCGTCTTGTACTGCCACCCCACTTGTATAAAACTCATAATGTATTTCATGTATCTATTTTACGTCATTATGTTGTTGATGAATCACATAAAATAAATTGGAAGGAATTGCAGGTATCGGACATGGGAACCCTCACGGTAGAACCATTATGCATATTGGACCATAGAGTCCGACAGCTCAGGAATCATCTGGTAGACCAAGTTAAGGTCCAGTGGGACAAGTATAGTCCAGGATTTGCTACTTGGGAAGATGCTGAGACATTACGGTGAGACTATCCTTCACTTTTTTGACCACCTCGGGAACATGTTTCTTGAAGTTTGGGTGTATGTAACACCACCTTTTGAGTTAGACAGCTAGGATTACCTGAGGCCTATATACTTTATTTTCTAGTCACAGTGAAACTATTAAGCGATACACTTAAACTTTAAAATTTATGAACTTTTATGAATGTTTAAATGTTATTTGATGATAATGTATATGATGTGATCTAATATGTGCATGTAAATTTTATGAATGTTTAAATGTTATTGATGATGATGTATGTAATGCGATCTATTATGTGAATGTAAACTTTATGAATGTTTAAATGTTATTGATGATGATGTATATGATGCGACACATTGTGAGAATGTGAATT
>ML812994.1:30330-74627 GCA_009831015.1 Picea engelmannii | reverse complement strand
AAAGGGAAAAGGAAAAAAAAAAAGTTAATTTCTACACTGCCAAATTGAGTTCTAAATGAAAAGGGGAAAAGGGGAAATCTAAAACAATTAGGAAACTAGGAAAAGAGGGAAACATAAAAAGAAAAGGGAAACACAAGGGAAAAAGAAGAAAATCAAACTTAGTAAGGTATCTAACAATTAAGAAGTTTATAAATTAACTCAACTAGTAAATTGGGAATGGGGAAAGTAATTAAAAGTTGTAAGGGAATATGGGGACACCTAGGAGCGATTCTAGGATTGATTTTAGGTGGGTGAGGGAGATAGGGGTAATTAATTAATTAAAGAAATTAATTTATGGAGGAATGAAGAGGATGGGTGACACTTGTATGGGGAGGAATTTTAGGAATTAATTTATTAAACATTAAATTAAATGGGATTTTGGGAAGGTAAAGGACTTCGAAACTCTATATAATGGAGGGAGGAGAAGGATGATGGGTCTCTTCTATTTGTGTAATGCTACACTGGAAAAATCTATACTTGATTGACTTAGATTGTGGGAGTTGGGATACCCAACTCAGTGAGGAGTGGTAGCTCGGCCTTGCAAGGTGAGCTGGGAGCTAGTTGAATCTATGGATAGTGTGTGTGGCCCCTTTGCAGCTCGAGGGGATAAGGGGGAAGAATATTACCCCTAGCATTGGCTGGGAGGTACCGGTGAAGTCTCATCATTCGACATGCGGGAGTTGCACGGAGCACGCAAGACTTCAACTCAGAGTGGGAGATCAGGAAATGGTACGCTTTCTTCATTTTGTATGTTAGATTGTTGTAGCATTTATGCTTGGGATCTTCTTGTTTAATTGGGTAAGTATGCTGATTGTCTAGATTGTTGAATGAAATATTTATAGCCTAGGTCTATGATTGATTGAATCCCATGGAATTCGTTTCCTTGCATTTCTTGACCACCCTGTGGTGTATTGATTCTGACCATTGTGGTTGTTTTCCCTTCATCCCTAGCTCATCAGTCCTCACTTGAGAATTTGGCCGGGAGCATGTTCTATAGTCGTTGTTTCGACATTAATAGACCTACGGATCTCAATGACCTTCTTTTCTGTGTGAGGATGATGAGTGAAGGATTAACCTATCAGCCATCTACCTCCTTTGTTGTCCTTGGCTGATTGGATCCTTTCGGTTCTCTTACTGTTGTCTGCATTTTTGTATTGGTATTTTGGCAATGGAAAAATGAATTAACTGATGTCTGCATTTTGTATTGGTATTCTGGCAATGGAAAACTGAATTGAGTGATGTGTGCATTTTGTATTGGTATTCTAGAAATGGAAAAACAAATTGAGTGATGTGTACATTTTGTATTGGTATTCTGGCAATGGAAAAAATGATTGATTCATGTTTGCATTTAGCATTGGTATTTTGGAAATCGAAAAACTAACTGATTCATGTCTGCATTTTGTATTGGTATTCGGGCAATGGAAAAACGAATTGATTCATGTCTTCATTTTGTATTGGTATCCTAGAAATGGAAAAATGTTTTTTCTTTTAAAAGTTTCCATAGATTGTTGTTTAAAATGCCCATGTTTTTTCTTTCAAATGAGACAGATATTGCCATTTTAAATTCCCACATTTTTTCTTTCAAATGAGACAAAGATTGTAGTTTAAAATTTCCCACGTTTTTTCTTTCAAATGAGACTGAGTTTGTTGTTTTAAATTCCCACGTTTTTCTTTCATACAATATTGATATTGTTGTTTTAATTGTCCATGTTTTTCTTTTAGATGAGACTGAGTTTGTTGTTTTAAATGCCCACGTTTTTACTTTCAAATGAGACAGAGTTGTTGTTTTAAATGCCCATGTTTTTGCTTTCAAATGAGACTGATATTGTCATTTAAATGACCACATTTTTTATTTCAAACAGTGGACTAGGTTGATGTTAAATGCCCATGAATTTCCATTAAATGCTAGCTTGTGCTTACTGAGGTATGGCACAACGATTCACCATTAACTGTGACTGTGTTTTGTTGCTGGTGTGACCACGTTTTTCCCCTTTAAATGATTGACTGCTATTGTTGTATTGGACACCATTTTACCTTAAATGTTGCCTGTGTTTTACTATTAATTGCCATGTTAATTTCAATATTAAATGTTATATTATTGCGATATTAATTTCCAGGATAATTTGCTATAGTGAGTTAATGGACAACAGATTCCTTCTTAATGATATAGTAATTGTGTTGTTACATTTATATTAATTGCCTTGTTACTGTTATATTGATTGTTACTTTTACATCAATTTCCTTATTATTGCTTTAGTAATGGTTATGTTAATTAAAACATTAATCGCATTGTCATCGCTATATTACTCGTTATGATAACATTATGTAATTTGCCTTGTTATTGATGAATTAACTGTCATGTTAATTGTTACATCAATTGCCTTGTTTTTCTATAATAATTGTCATGTAACTGCGATGTTGTTGCCTTGTTAGATTGCTAAAACGATGTCAATAGTTGGCAGTTTCCTTCTCAATATTAATGAGAGCTAGTATTGTTAGTTTGGTCGATATAGTAGTCTACATGCTGAGATTAATTGCTCATAAGTGTTTTAATGGAATCATTTTACTTTAAGATTGTAAACGTTGTTATTTACTTAATGTCTAGTTGGATGGGGAAATTGGATTAACATAGAATTGACCAATTAGGTTGTGTTAAAGATTAAAATTTGATTGGTAAGTAAGGAATGGATTGCAAATTTTAGACTCGTTGGATTGAATTTTAATTAAGGATAGAGGGCATTTATAATTATGGTTTTAGTCTGGACCACTTAGATTTGCAAAATTAATTGTATTAACCTTATTTTAGCGGATGCATTATTGTCTAATTGTAACTTGATGTGCCCCATTAGAATGTAACCCTTGTTAAAATTGAATGTAATCATAGACCGGTTAGACTGGGTGATTGGTGGGGGCAGGGATGATGTTGTGTGGGCTGGTGTCACCCCTTGTCTTCGTCCTCTTATGTCTCATCAACCTTTGTGTGGGGTAGGTATAGTCTCCCAATTAGTATTCGTTTCCTAGTGCGTCAGAGTTTTCTTGAGTCTTGGTCCCTTTTTTTTTGCACCAAGGGCTATTGACATGCCTCTCATCTAGGGACAACATGGTCCCTAATGAGGGGATCATGGTGCATCCTATGGGTTAGCAGTGAATGATATCTTGGTTGAAGTTGGTGCCTATCATGTGAGCGTGGTTGAGCATCGTTTCTTTACTTGGGTGCATGCATTGGTTCGTGCGCCTTGAGGTTCTAGTCTTGTTCGTAAACATCATTATGTTGGGAAGGGGAAGTGGTCCCTTAGCTTGTAGGCATGTCTTGTTTCATCAGGTAGTTAGTCGTTACCTCTGGTTATTCTGTGCTTTTTTTGCCCGGTTTCTCTTATGCCTTTGCGTGGTGTCATCATTGCCTTCTTACCCCTTAATTCTTAAATACAAAAAAAAATTGGCTTTGCTTGTGGCTGTAACCATGGGGTCGTTACAATACAATCCCAATCTATTTCATGTGCTCAATCATCATATGTGCATGCATACCTGGTTGAACTTCTTATTGTCAAAAATCTCTATTGACATTATCATCGTTTCTTTCTTCAATATTTTCACGTTCTTGTTTCTTTCTCCAATAAAGCTATTTCCTTTGTTCAATTTGGCGAGTATCATCTCGAGTGCGATCAAATTTTATCTTGCGCAAACTTTTTTTCCCCGTGACTTTTATAGTTATTTGTAAAATATATGTTCAACAAAGACTTCACCTTGAAACAATTCTCAACATTTATCTTTCAACATATAAATTTTTATTCCAATAAAAACTTGAACAAACGTCAATTACCTTATTCAACAAAAACCAAAAAGATGATTCGAAACTTTGTTTAGGTTCTCTATAAAACCATCATGTATCGATATCGATCTTCCGATTAATTCTATGGAAAAGAGGGAATAAATAAAGAAAGAAAAGAATACAGCTGTAATCAGTAATAGAAATGCTTTGAAATCCCTATCCCCGAGCTCATATCTGTTTGTCCATCCGATGAATTGTGTTAAATTTGTTCGGCCAAAATCCTATTTATACAATTTGGTATGAAATGAAATGATATGATGCATCTTTTCATTTTTTCCGACTGACGGAATTCACTCAACAACCTTTCGGTCGAAAAAAGGGTTTTTCGGCTGAAAACCTTGGAAACCATTCAATTTTGATGGTTTTTGTTATATCTTAGTCTTTCAACTGAAATAATAGTTTTTTGGCTGAAATATTATTTCAGCCGAAAACATGAAATTAGGACTGAAAACAAAAACCAAAGAATTTCCCCAAGCTTATCTCAACTTCAGAGGTTGCGGACTCCTGAAAATACTGAGAATTTGGTTTCGAAAATGACACCATCATTTCCAAAATTGAATCTACTTTCAATTCCTATAATTTGTTTTCATATTCTTTATTTGTATCTAATTTTATTTAATTTAAAAAAAAACACTACATAATATTTTCAGTCGACATTATGATTCGGTGAAATGAAATATCGGTATCTCTAAAAATATACAGGGAAAAATTTAAAAAAAATATATTCATAATCCTTAAACTGTTCTTTTCAAAAGGGTATATTTAGATTTTAGTTTTAAGTAAAAATTGAGATATATACAAGGTGTAGAAAATCATGCGTTTAAAATCTGCAACATTTTCAGCTTGGTCAACTTCAAAACATTCTAGAAATTATAATATTCATCTGTTAAATTCAAAATTATAGTAATAATAAAATAGAGTCTCTATAGATTGTTGCAGTGTATTTCATTTCTTAAAAGAATAAGTTTAATAATAGATACATTGTTGTAGTAAAAGGTAACTCATTATCATTCCTTTCATGTTTAAGGAACATATTGTTAAACAATTGTCAAATTGACAAATCAAATCCTGATAAAAAAAATTGAAAAATAGTCATTGGAAAGCTAACAAAATTAGTCACAAGTTTTGTTTTTACTGTAAAGAGAAATTCTAAATAAAAAAAATACTTTTTATGCAATAAGTTGAAGAACTTGTAAAAATACAATTTTTTTTCTCATAAAACAAGCAAAAGTGTAACCCATCTTCATGATTCCACCCTATAATCCTTGAATTTCTTCTGAAAATACATCCTTAAATTATTACAATATAGATCATCAGTTAACAAATTTTTAACTATCTCTTCCTTACTTTCAAATATGTGGACAACATATATCTCACATCCTTTCCTTGCATTTATTTTGAACTTCAAAGAAGAAATATATCTTATTGAAAAACATCGAGGTACTCCTTTTATTATTTTAATTTTATCAGATTCATCTAAATAGTTCAAATTCTTTTCTCAAAAATTCAAAGTACATGAGTGTTTTTCTAACGAGTCCATGACTATGATTCGGTGTTACACATCTAAGTGTTGCACTTAAGTGTCACAACTATTATACATCTAAGTGTCGCACCTTAGTGTCAAACTTAAGTGTCACACTTTACCAAGCATCACACTCAAGTGTCACAACTTCATCACTATGAATAAGTGTTTATCATCATCCCTAGACAAGTTGGAAGGGAAACATATCAGTTGGAGGTCAAAATACTACCTTTTTCCTTGAGATTTTTTCCTTGTTTGAGCTTCATCACCCCCATCCCATATACAAGGATGGATAAACCCTTATCATCACTCCTTCAAAGTTTCCTAAGGAGAAATAATCTCTTGTTCATCACCCTTTGCACAATTATGGGGGAGAGATGAAGTTGTTGCAACCATCATGCCTTATTTTCTGAGGTTGTTTCTGATATTTTTTAGTTGGTTAATGGATTGGTTCAATCTATCTCTTATTGAAGGAAAGGTCAATATTGTTAGTTGAGCCAAATCCTCATTTCAACACATCCTCTCCTCAAAACTATGTTATGGTTGTGATGCCTCAATACCTATATAATGAAGGCCCTGCTTGAGTGAAAAGGGGGGGATAATTTCAGAGTATCATACTTATGATCTTCAGACATTCAAGAGGGTAGATAATTTTAGAGAATCATAATTTTGACCTTGATACATTCAAGAGGAAGGAGAAATAAGAGAATCATACATATGATTGTGTGAGATCCAAGGTCCTGGAATGGAGAGATTGGAGGAGTCGTTGCAATATCAATATTGAGATTGTAAGTGCTTCCATTTTTTTGGATTTCCATTAATATATAGCTTGAACTATTCCTCTCATGTCTATGAGTTCATGTATATACATGTCCATTGTTGTTAAATTCATCATATATAGGTCTATTTTTACTTAACAATATAGTGTGGAAGAAGGATAAATTTCTTCAATCTTTGCAGGTATTTTCTTGCACCTGAGCATCGGACATGAAGATCAAAGGTTGGATAAACGAGGAAAATCGACGTAAAAATGTAAGTCATCCATCTCTTCCTTCTCATTCTAATTATTGAAACAGGTCTAGGGGGATTTCTCATTATAATTATTGAAATAGGTGTAGGGGGGGAGAAGTTCACCATTTGTTTTCTTCTATCTTGGATCAAAGAGGGGTCTTGATCCAAAGGGGGTTTCAACTATCTAGAGGGGGAATGTCACCACAAAAAAGAAGTGGTGAATCCATTGGGGATAGATCATTTGTTTTAGTCTTTCGTTGGTGTTTTTATAGTATTTTGAGTCTTTCTTGTTACATAATAGTTTTGTTTTTGATGTTTCTTCGTTGACCTCTCCCCTTCCCATTTCATCATTGGGAAGTTCTATAAACCAAACACCTAACCTTATCTTAGATATGGAAAAATTTTGAGTTTTTTTACAACTTTATAGGCTTCATCTCACCTGTATAAGGGAGTACATAGTGATGAAACCTTGATTATCCCTCCTGTTAGTGTATTTAGGACCAATAATTGTTGGGTATGTGTTATATTATTTGCATGGTTAGAACTAGTTTATATGTTCCATCGGGCATGCGGGGGGGTGGAGAGCCCCATTTCCTAGGGTTTCAGATGGGAGTGGGAGGCCACCTGTGCTAGGGTAAGGGGGAAAAAACCCTGGAAAAAAAATTGGCGATTTTTTTGCGTCTTTTTTTGGGCAATTTTCAACACATGTTTTTTTTCGGTGTTTTTTTTTATTTCTGGTTAATGAATTAGGGTTGTTGAATAATCCAGGTTATTGGATTAGGATTTTTTATACTACGGGATCCTATATGTATATTGTATTATAAACAATGTATGAGAAGATGAATATAGAACATGTTGTCTTTCCCGGTTTGGGTTTCCAGGGGAAAAATATCTGTTTAATGTGTGTATTTTCCATTGTGTATTTTTTTCTCTTTTATTGAAAATATGTTGGTTGTAAATAATTGTACAAAGTTAAAATATACAATAATATGCTAATCATTTCCCTGTTTGCATGGATTCATGGGCTATAGTCCTTGTTTTGAGTGAATTTGGAGCTTATTTTTCCTCCTATCCATTAATGTTTTATCTCATACTGTAATGTACCTCAAAATTTACATAAAAAAAATAAAAATGTTTGGTAACATTGAGTTGGTTTTGTATCCTTGAGGCCATTCAATCACTTGTCTATCTTAAGGTACACTCGTCTTCTTTCGCTCCTCTATCTTATTAACATAGGGTCACTACTTCTTTTGGTACAGTGTTGCATACGACCACATGTCCATAATTAGGGAACAATAGTCTCATGGTGACTCAATACTATCCACTATCTTAATCCTAAGCCACTCTGAGACATGTAGTTGTAACCACTTAGAGTCTTGCTATCCTATGTTGCAAGGTTAGGGTTATCAGGCCTATAGAAGTCCAATCCCATAAGTGTAAGTAGCATTATACAATCTACAAAGAGAAAATAACCTTATTCAGAAACATAGGTAAAGTGGTTTAACCTCGGCCACTAAAACAATTACACCATGAATCTATAGTGCACAGAGGGTTAAACTATTAGAGGTTTGGGTTATGAGTGTTTTCACACAACTCGTTAGGTAATTGAAAAGGCCGACCATCTTGGTGTTTAATGCAGGGTAGTTGGATTCGACATGTAATGGTGTAGTGAGACCTTTATCTAGTTGCCTTGCCATCAATGCCCTTAGCTACCGATATAGGTGGAAGGAAACTATGCCTTAAAGGCTTGTATGCACATTTAATACACCTGGGAAAATGTCTATTCGACACAGAGCTCTACTGGCATGCTTCAAAGGAAACGATGACACCTTCCCCATAATAACATGGTCTATGTACGAGCTCCTTCTCTCCTTTTTCACCATTCAGAGGTTACTCCCACGCCTTTTAATCTCTTTCATCTTTTGGTTTGGGTGAGAGAGGGTTCACCGTCTCAAGCTTTTCCATTCACACCCTGGTTAAGATTTTTGTGGAAAAAATCATAGACTAAACCCTTGTTGGTTCAAGCCTCATGGTCGGGGTACATGGTTCAGTCTCTGTGCTAAATGTGTGGAGGTTCTTGGTGGTGCTTTCTGATAGCCATTCTATATGATAAGTTTACCTTTGGCTCTCCTTTTATTTACGTTTTTAAACAAACATTCTACCTTGTCTGTGGGTCTATGCATACCTCTATTCTTTGATAATGTCCACATCTTATTTCCAGGGTAATGTGTTAGAAAAAAAAGGAGTCAAGTTCTGTTTGGATAAGGGTTTTGACTCTCCTACTCTAATTTATCCCTGTTACTGCAGCATATGACTTGTCAGGACCGAGCCATTACTTTCATCACAACGTCTATCATGAAAGTCAAGAAACTTATTTGGTTAAACCCCTTGCTATTATTCTCTGTTCTCCTCCATTGGATGGTCCGTTACACCCTTGTTATTTTTCTTCTTGGTTCGGTTAAACCCTTTTTATTATCTCTTGTCCTCCCCATTGGATAGTTCGTTAAATCCTTGTTATTGTTTCCTGGTATTCTATGGTTGACTTTAGTGTTAACTGGTGGAATCGATTTAGAAGAAAAGTTCTTCCCATTGTCCGAACATGTTTAATCTCCTCTATTTAAGTTTGAAAATATGAGAGTTTATGTTTACCATGCATCATTTTCACCTTTTATTATTTTTTCTGGTATTCCTGTAATATCTCTCTGGATTATACACTGGTATCTATTATTAATGATGGGTCCTTGTTTGCGTGAGGGTACCCATCAGTGAGTGATGAACAATCCTTCCCCTTTCAGTCCGACAACGTAGCACAACGACAGAAGGCATACATCCTCTGCTTCAGTTAAGTATTCAACGAGCCCTGTTCTAGTCATTTTCTATTCTGTAAATTATATGCATTATCCCGTTTGGTTTTTGTTTTAATGCTTCTTGTTAATTCTGTGCAGGTGTAGGCATGCCGAATCATGGGGACGCCCTCCTCGCTCCATAAAAAGGTATTTGGGTTCCTACGCAGTATCTAAGTTATTTTTCGTGATTCAAACCCTGCTAGTCTGGGCTCTGTTTCATCCTAAAGTCTGAGAGGTTAATTCCAAGTTTTGTGGTATGGGGTATGCTCTGAATTGTATCAAGTGTTCTCCAGTATATATAACCATCACACAATGTGCGCATGGTTGGAATTTGGTAACTAGACCATCGATTGTTAAAAAAAATACAGTGATCATTATGTCATGTGTATTTAATCTGTTGGGGTTTGGGGACTCTGAAGTGTTCCCCTCCGTATAATATAAATTTGGTTTTTTGTTCTGGCTATCATAGTTATTTTGTTCCAGAATTGAATCTCATTATTGGATGTATAACCCCTTTCCAAAATGGATCATCCATGCATAGTGATTACGCCTAAGGGTTTGGTTCTTTCCCAGAATCAATATGGTTGATGATTCTAGTTTTTTCATTTATGTTCCAATTGAAGAATTAACCAGTTTCAGTTTCATGCATTACAAGTCATTTACAGTTATAAATGTTGAATAACCTTTATTGACCTATTTACCCATGAAAAAGTATCTTCACTATTAGTTTGGATTCATGCCTCATATACTGTCTACCTTCTGTGTCAATTATCATGATCAAATAAGCCCTTAACAGACTGCTCACCAGTGAATTGATAGCTTCAATGAAGTTCGTGTACTATTTTCCTTCTGTTTATGTTATCGCTTATTGTATAAGTTCCTTATAGTTATATGCACTAGAAGGTTTGATGGTCATCATTATTCATTTATGATTCGTGCTTTATTATATTCTGTTTCTATTATCATTATTAAGTAAGTTTCTACAGGACTGTTTGGGTTACGTTTCAAGGAATCTTTTATCCTCTGTTTCTTGATTACTTATATTGATTAAAACCTCTATGGGTCTGCCTGTGGTTAAATTGTGGGTAAACCTTTGCTTAATAGGGTCTCCCCTTGCTGTCGTATCCATCTCAAATTATGCATGTATAAACATCTATATAGCCTACCTGTAATGGGGTCCAAGGAGTCTTTTATTTTCTTGGATTTACACTTTTTATCTTATAAGGTTATCTATCCACTCAACGCTATCGAATTCTGGTATGGATAGTTTACCTAATGACATTCCTCCTCTGTCGCAAAATGTCCATTACACTATATAACTATAATATATAGACTTAATGACTATACCGTTTTATATGTCTGTTGATTAGTACTTCACTATTGTAGAGTATACTTGTTTGATTTATGAATGGTAAGCTTAGTCGCAAAGTGTCACTGTTTATTAGTAGCAACCATAGGAAACTAAAACAAGACAATCTGTTAAGGTATTTGTAACTATTACGAATTCATTTCGCTGTTAATACATTCTAGAAATCTGAGTAATTTACCCAGTATTAAATCTAAATAAAAAGGCCCATTTCCAGCCAATGATTAGTAAGTAAAAAGTTAGATCTTTCCCACAACATTCAACCAGAAACAAAATCCTATATAGAAGTAAAATGGATTCCAATACATAATCATTTGACTAGAGAAAGGTAGAGGTACATATCTGAACCAGATTTTTACTGGAAGATGAAGGGAGCAGCCACGTTCCTCCCAACCACAGAATAGGGAAGCCAATCTACTTGCCCGATTCACCCCCTGGCCTGACCATGAATCCATGAGGGAGAATTTAAATATCCTCTCCAACAATCTCCTTCGAATATCAATAGTATCCCCCTTGCCCCACACTCACATAGTAGTGTTCATAACAGAAAAAACAAAATTTCTTAGTCTTTTCCTAGCATACTTGGCAGCGTCCTGCCTCCTCACATATGCTCTTTTTATTAGTTTTCCTAGGACTTTTCCCTCTCTTGGGGAATTTTCATAGCTTTTCTAAATCCCTGATTTTTAGGGGCTTCCATTGGCCAAATCACTGATTTTCCACTTGTAACAACTAGCCCAGAGTTAATTTCAATGTGTATCCCACTCATGGAGTCATGGTCAACTAAATTCAACATGGCTGCTCCATTTGTCTCCTTGCAATCAATACAAAATATTATTTTCTTTCCTTTTTCATACAAGTGTCATAGTCAAGTATCTAGTTGGGACAAATCATATCTCTGCCCAACAGTCAAATCATTTATTACAATAATAAAATTCGAAATTCGGAATTGCCATAATTGGCAAGAATTTTCCAATTTCGGAATTTACTAAAAACGGAAATAATTTCTAGCACTTTTAGATTCTAAATTATTTTGTCCAATTTTCTTTATTTTGGGGATGTCACACATACCTTTACATTAGATTCCTTCATGATTGATTGTAACTATTTTTTATTGAAGTTCAATCATTATCACATGTTTTGTTTCCTCCTTTGAGTTTGAAATTCATTCAAATTATGAAATGTCCATGACTTCCCTAGGCTAACTTGATCCTTTGGCTCAGTCTTTGATATCAATAGTTTGGTCCTCATCAGTTGTAGGTTTTTAAACTTATATATATATATATATTATTATTATTATTATTATTATTTCAAAACCCCCTAAGTGTTTCACTTGATTGATTTGGGATCCTTTTCTTTGATTTGGGGTTTTATTATGTTGCATTAGGCCTTGCTTTTGAGTCTCTTGTTTTTCTCATCTTGGGAAAAATTTCGATCATTTAAGTATACTTCAGAGCTCTTTTAGACGTGTTGCAACTTTGCATTCATATTTTACCTTTTGTAATTAAATTTTGAGATTTCATAAATTGATTTTCCTTTCCTTTTCACTTTGGATTCTTGTTCTAACAAGTGTTGAAAGAGTTCTTGTCTTTGGATTCTTTCAGCCTAGTTGAGTGCTTGTTTTCGTCATCTTCTTTAGCTTTTGAATTCTTTGCAAGTGTCATTGAGTCTTTTCATTTTGATTGAAAGTGAAATCAAATAAGAGTCTATTAATTTGAGATTTCGTGTAATTTTAAAAGAAGAAAAAGCAAGTTTTGCATTCTACTTTTATAGGTGGAGTTTTGGACATTTATTTGTGCTAAGAAGAAAAATAGCTCTTCTCCTTTCCTTATATAGAATTCATAGAAATAAAATATTTTCAATTTCATTATTTCTACATGGTTTTGGATTCGAGTCATCACACCATTAGTTTCATCTTTGTGCACCCGATTGAGTAGACAACATTGATTAAAAGGAACAAGGCACATAATCTAAAATCAATTAGACTTTTTTCTTTGATAGCAAACTCACAAGTCTAGGATTTTAGGGCCTTGATAGTAGCATAGAGATTTAACTCTTAAATATCACAGGAGTGAGACTATAGAATACTAGAGAGTTTAAAATTTAGTAGTAGAAATTTGCATTAGTCGGGAAATCTCCTCTCACGCGGGAGGAAAACACGAGGTCAAGTGAAGTGATTGATTGGGGTTTCGCCTCTTCCTTTCTCCCAATGGGAATATTGCAAGTTTGGGGCTTTGAAAATTGTCAATTCTCTGGGGTGACGCCACTTCTTAGTTTTTGGGTCATGAATTTACATCTGGTATTCCCAAGCCCATTTTCTATTCTTGACTGTCTATTGTTCCCCCTAGCCTTTCATTTTGAATTGGTAAACATAGTAACCTCTCATAGGATTCCAAACATGACACTACAAGGGGAATTTATTTTGGTACTTTTGACAAAAATTCAATATCATTTTCAGTGAACTATGAGGGTAGTTTCTTGCGGTCTCTTACTTGAACCTTGGGGGATTGTTGCGTAAAGATCCTTACTTCCCTTATCCTTGTCACAAGGTATTTTTTTCTTTCGCTTATATTAGAGTTAATTTTATAATGTTTTCTCTTTGATGCATATAAAACCTTAGGTTGAATCCATGTCAATGATGAGAGTTATTGAGGTTACCAACCAAGGGACCCCTTTTCACAGGGAACCTTATGTTTTTCCTTATTTTGGAAACATTTTTTTGCCTTACATTTCTACATTGAATCTACCTAGTTTCATTGTGGGGTTACAAGTATGGTTATTTTCCACTCCTTTGGTATTGAATTCCCTTGTTTTTTCCCAAGAAATTTCTCCACTACAAGAACATCAACCTCCTATTGACCCTTTTCCTTCTTCACCTATTGTGTCTTCTACCCTTTCTTCTTTCTTGCATGGTGAAAGCCTTGATACTAGTAAATAGGGGGCTAAGAAGAAGAAGAGAAGAAATAACAACAAGAATAAAAATAAGAAAGAGGGTAATCAAACAACCACTGTCATGAGTGATGATAATGCTAAAAAGTAGAACAAGATAGGTCAGAAGCCAAAATTCCCTTGCGGGGTTTGTAAAGGTGACCACCTTCCTAAACATTTCCCTAGTATTCACAAAGTCATGGAAGTGTGGCTCATAGGCTCTCAAAAACCCATGTTTCCATCCACTGCAAGTCATGCAAGTGACAATCCATAAAGTAGTGATCATCAGGTTCGGGGAAAAAAGGGTAAAGTTAGGTTTCCTTCCTAGTTGTGCAGGAAACATCACCGCACTTAGCTTTTCCATCATATGGATGAAGCTTCACAATTGTTGGAAGAAATTTTTGTTTCCTAGAAACAACCTCTAGTTTCTTCCCATGATTCCAACCAACAATTGGTTTATGAAGTGTTTGATCTAATTCAATCCTCAGTCGATCCCACTCTTCCCTTAGAGAGTGAACTGGATACTACTAATTTTTTTATTGTTACTATGGCTTCCTCTAGTAATTTCACCCATTTCAATGGAACTCCCTCGAAATATTGAGGTCATTTCCTTTGATTGGAATAAGTTGGTAGAGCTTTGCCTTACTTCCTACCTACCATTCCAAATCCTTGTGAAAGTTTGTGATAAAAACATACGTCGCACTATTATAGAAGAAGGCACTTGTGTTAGTCTTTTATCCCCAGCCTCTTGGCAAGATATTGGTTTCCCTTAGATTTTTTTAGTAACCCATCATCTGTGGGATTTTAATAAAAGATCGAGTGAACATTTAGGGATCCTTCCTCAATTTCCTATCACCTTAGGAGGTAAAATTGTTTGTATTGATGTTATGGTAGTTGAAGGACCATTGGAATTTAATTTACTCCTTGGGAGGGACTATGTTTATAGTATGAAAGTTTTTTTTTTCACACTCTTTCGAGTGATGCATTTCCCTCATAATGGAAACATGACCATTGAACAACTTTCATTTATTAGTCCTGATCTCACTTTCGACCATCTGACTTCCCTAAATGTTCCCTATATGAAAGTGGTATCCCCCTATCACATGTAAATTATGCCGTATCATTTCCCATGCCTTCAATTGTTGATGAGAAGGAGACTCTAACTATATGCTCAACTTATTTTGACTTAGATCCACTAGTTGACATGGTGAACCCATCAATGGGGGTTTTGGAGTATGATCTTTTCACCGTTACCCCTATTATGTCTATTGACATAAATTATCCAGAGAATTGTTATTCTATTAGATGAAGACCTATTGAAATCCATGGTAAAGATTTATGAGCATAGTTCGCTTGATGTGTCAAGCTCATTAAAAAATGAAACATATAAAGATGAGCATAGTTCTCTTTTTGTGTCAATATTGTTAAAAAATGAAACAAATAACCATGATCATAGTTCTCTTTCTATTTCAAGGCCATTAAAAATGAAACAAATAAAGATGAGAATAGTTTGATTTTTGTGTTAAGCTCATTAAAAAATTAAATAGATTCCCCTTTACTTGATCTTTCACTAGATATAGTACCTGAACCTTCATTTGTTCCACCTCTATTAGTTGATCCTCTTTCTTCCTTCCTCTCTGGTGAACCTATTCCTATTAGTAGCTAGGATTCTAACCAGATGAAGAATAAGAGTCGGTGGATAAAACAAATCTTAGGGATAATGTCTCCAGCTTGTAGACATCATGATAGAGTTAATCCACTATCTTTCGTCGAGGTAAAAGTACCAACCTATCGACATCATGTTGGAATAATAACTCATAAATGGGTATGACCCCGAGCATAGTTTCATTTTTTAGTTTCAATCTCATTTAAAAATGAAACCAACCCCGAGCATAGTTTCATTCTCAATTTCAACCTCGTTTAAAAATGAAACCAACCATGAGGAAAATTTCATTCTTGGTTTCAAGATCATTTAAAAATTAAACCAACCCTAAGCACAGTTTCATTCTTGATTTCAATATCATTTAAAAATGAAACCAACCCTGAGCATGATTTCATTCTCTATTTTAAGATCGTTGAAAAATGAAACCAACCATGAGCACATTTTCATCTTTTGTTGCAAGCACGTTAAAAATGAGAAAAATAACCATCATCTTAGTATGTTTTCTTTCTCATGCTCATAAATACATGAGAATAAGTTATGGAGTATACTTTTATTTCTTTTTCAGGCTCATAAAAACTGTATGATAAAGGTACTCCTTGGAGTCTCCTTTATTCTCTTTTTAGACTCTGTGAAAATGAAAATATTGTTGAGCGAGCTTGTTTCCTTTCAAAATCCTTAAAAGGATTTGAAAGGATGTCTATTCGATGTAAGTTTAACCCTTACTTGAACCGTATGGACTACTTAATAAAACTGAATACTCTAGTCAATCTCAACTGGAGGAGTTCTTCCTTGAATTGTTTTATAATTTTTCGAGATCGAGGGACTAAATTTATGAAGAAGGACACCCTTGGAGTCTTCTTTAAGATATTTGCAGATTCTCTAAAAGTGAAAATACCATCGAATTTACCTTATTTTCTCTTGTAAAATTATACATTGAAGGACCCACATGGAATCAAACTCCTCCTTCTTCAGGTTCATTAAACATGTGATGAGGGACTCATCGAAGATGAGCTATATCGAGAATATGATATCTTACTCAAGTTCATTAAAAAACAAAGAGGTACTTACCATCCATGGTTGGGGAAAAATTTGAGGGAAGTGGTTCAAGTTTTGGAATGCATTATAGAAGTTGTTTGTTGTCTCCCTTGAAAATGACACATGTTTTTCTCATGTCTTACAATTGGGTAATATACTTGTCTCTGATTCATACCAATCATATGTGTCATTATACTCCTTAGACTCACCTAAAGAGTGCACTGGTTATCGTCACACTATGTTATTGGTCGAGTCAATGTCACTAAGTCATTTTTCATGACTCACAATGTTCAAGGGAAGTTTCAGCCTAAGTCCACCACTTTGCAGTATTAGAAAACTTCACCCTCAAGTAAGTTTGTGCTCATTTGATCCATCATTTTACATCAAATTCATGTGTTAACTTTTTATTGACGATGGAGGACATATCATGGCCCTCCATCTATGAGTTTTTTCCTGTCAACTTCAACACATTATTCATGAATTATACTTAGAAACCATGTAGTACCTTTGAACATTCATGACTCAATGGTAGGTATCCTCTCTTTCGATAGTAGGTTTACATCATTGACCTATGATCAAATAATTCCACAAATTTTCAACTTCACCTTATTTATTTAGACTCACTGGAATGTGCTAGGGTACCTTGGGAGTCATTTTCATCATTGGTAATTTCCCTTTCACTTGTTAACGGTATACATCAATGATCGATAATGAAGTTGTTTATACCATGTTCAACATCAACACATCTATTCACATGGCTAGAATTGTACCATTTCGGGATCAGGAAAAAGACCATGGAAACTCCTTAGACACCTAGGTTGCGATGGAGACTATTTGAGTACTTAGAAGATTCCAATATAGTGATAATGTGGGAAATATTATTGATATATATTTTCTCACATAGATCCACTGTGTATTGGTACATGGCTATGTTTTGTAATAGCGTATATCCATTGTGTATTGTTTTGTGTCTCCGACCTAATTCAGTTAAGGAGATATGGATCCACATTGTATCTTTAGTTGGCATATCCTTAGTCAATACTTCCATGGATCTATAGTGTATTTCTTGGTAGCCATGCTTTGAGTTAGCTTATTCAAAGCATGGATATGCCTACCCCGGGGATGATATGTATATACACTTTGATGTGTGTGTTACACATCATTTTGGTCACCCCAATGATCCACTAACAACATGTGTTCATGTTCCCAGAAAAGATAAAAGAGTCTTTCTCCATGAGGAAATTGATTTTCTTTCCCTTTTAAAAAACCATATTAAGGAAGGCCATCTCACCCTACAAAATGCATGGGGTGCGACAATTCTTGATCATTTCACCCTGATCGAGAGTTGGACTATGACATCTCCGCAGGATTCACTATACCTAGGGTGTGACGATGCCAAAAACTAAGGAAAAGTCAAACTTCACGAAGTTCTAGAAGGGGATCTTCTAGAACATGAGGTGGCCTCCAAATGGTTTGGATATTACTCACTTCTTTGATTTGGTGGGATCATCCTAATCTCATCATCCATCTCTCTTTCACACTATATAAAGGGGGATCTCTCATGGAAAAGGCGAATGTTGAATAGGCTAAGATTTGTGTGGAGATTTTCTAATTCTTCTTGGGAGATTTTCTTTAGTTCTACAAACTACATGGTGGATCTTCTTCATTCAAAGGCTTTGGAGAAAAAGTGTGTGTGTTGGAGAAAAGGGCCATCGAAAGGGGACCTTGTGACATCAATGCTTTGGTTGTAATATCCAATTTCTACTTATTATAATACAATGATATGTTTATTTCCCATAAAACTAATCTTGTTTTATTGTACGATTCCTTGATCACATACATAGGTTCTTGTTGAGTATATTATATTTCTTTCACTTTGGTTGGCTTGTGTTCCCTAGTAGGTTCAATATCTTTGGAGCATTGGAATGGAGCTAGAATGGAAATGGAAAGAGGAAACGACATTTAAACGATATGTTGTCTATCTCTTGTTAAATAGTAAAATCAATACTTAGAACCTAGAGAAAGTCTTATATTATGTTTTATTTTGTTCTAGTTCCGGGTGGATCTAGGGAGATTTGTTTATGTACTCATTTACTGATTAATCCAATAAAAAAATTATCAACCATACTGGGGATACAAATTTGTTTGAGCTTTTTTCTTCATGTTTTCTTTTAGCCTGCCTTCCTTTGATTAAATTTGTTCTCTGAGTCTGTGGGGGATCCATCTGGACTCCCTGGGTCTAAAAGTTCAATTAGAGTTTTTTCCTTTCTTCCATTTTTTCCTTATTTATAGAGATCGCCGCACTATACCATATTGGCATCCTGCGACGACCCTAAGACGTCACACCCTTCTTGTGAAATCCAGTGAGATGATGTCGCTTTGTCCTCTATTGGTATCCTGCAACAACCTTAGCTCATCGCACTATACCCCACTGTCAGCCTATGATGATTCCTGTAGGAATTATTGGAGTGAACCAATTTGTCTTTTTCACCCAGTTTTTCCTCAGTTTCCTTGGAAGAACTTCTGATACCAATGTTTATTGATTTATGAGTTTAAAATTGCATTTGATTGGTTTTTAGGGATTGAAAGTTTGTCTTTGTAATTTTGCAAGTTTTTTGGCTTTTGATCTTTGTCACAAGGATATAATCTCGGGATCTTGATCTGAGTGATTGTTTGACAAATGATCTTTGATTTGTTTGAGGTTTTGGATTAAGTTTAATTTCCAGATTGTTTGTTGATTGAAAGACAATTTTGTCTGCATTTGACAAAATGATTTCTTATCTTTCTCATTTTTGTCTATATTATGAGTTTTTATTTGGGAATTGTCTTGAGAATGTCTTGATTTTTTTTGCATTGCACTTTATTTTTTCTTGTTATATCTTTGATATGATTTGAAAAATAGAGGACTGAAATCAATTCTTCTTTGTAGTAATTTCTTACAATAAAATTCTCGCATCCGAAATATTTGTTAAAGAGAAGAATTGAAAATTTTGTAGCTTATGATTATTTGGAGTTTAGTTCATTCAAAATTGAGAAATTACAATTCATATTTTTTTTTTACTTCAAAAGAATATTGTCTTCCTACTGTAATTAGAGTTCATTGAATTAGAAGATTGCACATTCATCTCTTCTTTCATTTTATTGGGTCAAGGTCACAAAATCATCAATTTCATTACCATCTCCCTTTTGAGTAAAGAACAACCTCTAAAATACAACGTAACTTTAAAATTTATTAGCAACTTTTATTTTCTAGGAATTCTTTTGACCAAAAATTAGCTAGGATAACTCTTTGGAATAGGTTGTAAGGCACACTCTCCGAAGCATCAAAACATGCAACAGTATCATGTGATAAGGAGAGTTCAAATCCAATTGCTAAATTTTGTTCTGGGAAGCCCTTCTAACAAAAGGTTCAATCATGGGGTCGCATTAGGATTGGTAGAGTTACTCACCCTTCTTTGTTTCTATTAGTGTAGGTATTGCACATATTATTGGGGGTCACTTGAGAGTATACCCATGATTATGTGTGGTATCTTCTGGAGTTGATTTCAGGCTAGATACCATGCCTTTGCGTGTGGATTGAACTGTCGACCATTTACCCAAGCATCATTGTCATGGTTGGTAACCTTAGTGGCCCATATCTTTAGAGTATTTACATGAGGTGACTATGGAGGGGTAAGTCTTCGTGATACCTCGAATCGACGTTGGCCAAACTCACTCAAGATCCTCTGAGGGTATACCCACGATTATGTGTTTGAGTTTGTACCAAGGTGTAAGTCTGTTAAGGAGGTCGCCAATGTAACTTTTACACCTGCTTTATCCCAACCCCTCCTTGTCTTAATTTTATGACATTGGATTTCATCACCAACTAGTGACTTTGAAATAATTTTTTTTTTTACTTAGTTTGATTTCTAGATTTTATTAGTGAGTGTTGTTTATTTATCTATTTGTCCATGGATTTATTTCGTTCTTTATTTGGATCAACCAACATCGACATTTTTAATTCACGTAGGATGAAAGGGCTACCCTTGAAAGATCTGGAAGGTTACCTCCCTTTGCTCCCTAACTCACCAGAAGGCTCTCCTGGGGGAGTAGTCAATAATGAAGTAGGTTATGAGGTTGGAAGCACAAAATATTTAGAGGGAATCATAATAGTTTCATATTTTTTAGAGGCATTCTGACTTCCCCCAAATCTGTTATTGAGTATTAGACAAGATGCACATTTACTCTAGATGAATTCATCAGGAGAGATTGTTGTTGTTGAGAATATTGAACTGTCTACTAGACCTAACATAATATCTCGAGTAGATGATCCACTTTTTCAAAGTGAATCATTTATAACCCTGGCTCGTATGGCTCGATTTATTAATCCTAGATCATCCCCTTCTTCAATGCGAGATCTTTTTGGCACACTAAGAACGATTTCCAATCAACCTATGGAATCACAAATGCCTGAGATGTTTGTTACCTATACTTTACCTTTAGATCATTTTATTGGCACAACCAGTAATGTCACCACAGTTTCAAACCAATTTTTGGTTGGTTCTCACTCAATTCTTCCCCTCCATATGGCCCATTTTGTTATGGTCCCATGAGCTACGGTTGTTTCTACCGGAAATGTGGTTATCACTCAAGATCCTATTGGAACACCACTGTCGATTAGACAAAATATATCACTTCCCCCTAGGTATAATTCTTTGAATACTTCCATTCCTATCCCTACCCAGAATCCCTCCAAGAGGACTGGAAATTTTTTTCCTCCTAGGTATAACGCTACTAGTCAGTTTGTTCCTACACATGCCTAGGTTCTCTTCGAGGGGCCTTGCATTCCTCCTCCACCTTTGTTAGGAGGATGTAATCATCCTAGACCTACTGTATCCAATCCAATCGGAGGCATCAATCATTCTGTCACTTTTGGTTTTCAGATTCATGTTGGAGGTCAACCTCAACTTGGGGGGAAACCTTAGATTGGGGGACAACCTCAGCTTGGGGGGGAACCTCAAGTTGGAGGCTATAACCCAGTTTATGGAAAAAGTATACCTGCATTACAATATCAACCTTGGAATCTTCCTTTCCAAGGGAATCAACAAATATCTAGGGAGAAACATCCTCAAGTTAATTATTTTGTACCCCCTAATCTCGACCAACCGTATCTAGGTTCTATGAATCCTACCTGGGGTCAAAATTATCATTCAAATGTTCCTTTCCAAGGGAACATACCTAATATTGATCAAAACCATCCAAAACCAAATATGTTAGGACTGTCTAACTATCTACAGACTGCTTATGGTCCTACTGATATACCTACAAGACTTCCTCCTCAAAACTACCAGTTTCCTCATGTGAACAGAGAATTTCCTTTTCTTTCCACTTTGGATTTACCAGATTTATATAGGATTTTTAATGATCCTATTTTTCATTCTTCTTATTGGCCCGTCATCCCAATCAAATTACCATCTAACATTCCTAAGTTTGATGGAATACCCAAATAACCATGTCATGACTTTTCATATTTGGTGTTCATCCAACTCATTGATGGATGACTCCATAAGATTACGACTTTTCCAAATCACTCTCATGGGTTCGGAAAAAAAATGGTACATTGAGTTACCATGAGGAATATTTAATGACTTCAATACCCTAGCCATGGCCTTTTTAACACATTACCAGTTTCCAATTCGATAGGAGACAAGAACCAAAATTTTGAGCTCTTTTAAACAATCTTCTTCCACTCACATTTCTAATCACATTCATGAGTGAAGGAGGAGAATATGCTTAATCAAAGTTCCCCTTCTTGATCAAATATTGGTTGAATGGTTTACCAAATTTCTCATTGGGCCTATAGCCCATGATGTTTCCATGGGTGGCATCATCACTGAAGAGAAGGTGATTAGTCGTGCTCAGTACCTAGATATCATTTATTCACAAATGAGCACACTTTACGACTTGATCCCTAATGCTCCTCATCCTTCTACAAATCCTACCCCAACACCTCCAATAGCCTCTCATGTTTTTGATGGTGTGATTGGCACCTTTCATGCTAAGATGCAATCTTCACATGCCAATCATGCCAATCCCAAGTCGAATCTCCATTGCAAAATCTCCCACTAAACAAAGGTTTATCATAGACCCAAGATAAACTTGATCTATAAAGACTGACCCAAACCCTTAACAACAAAAGCGTCCCTCTGAAGCCAAAAATGAGCTCTGATACTGCATGTAATTTTTAAACATGTGAAGTAAAGCAATGCATATAGATTCTTAAGAAAAAGAAAATTTAATCAATGGCTCATACACATAGTACACAAAGATTTTATACCAGAAACCCTCAACTGGGAAAACCTTTCTTTTATTCATTATATCAAATTTCACCATTCACCATACAATATATATGAAATGCTTATAGGTATTCTGTAGATACCAAAACCCTAATCCCTTAATCTAGGATTAATTTACAAAACCGCTAAAAATAGAAAAATCCGCTAAAAATGGCAAAAATCACCCCAAACAATTTTTTGGGGTGCTGCCCCCGGCTACCGCCCATTTCCAAATGCTGTGTGTAATTAGGGGGGGGGAATACCTACCCCCTGGGACCCCCCTAGGAAATCACCCAGCGCACACGACACAGAGAGAACTACTAGAGGGATCGTCAAACACAAATGTCATATCTGACGCGCCCACACACACACATGCAAAGAATATAACACATACCCAACACTAATGTACAAAATACTCTTACTCCTACTCCTCCTTCCGGTATAATCTCTAAAGTCAATTCGGTTAAATATACATCTACCAGTAAAAAATAAAATAAAAACAAAGGGAAGGGTGAAAATAAGGAGGAAAAAAATACTACTGAACAATATGAGAAGTCCAAAATGTCTCTCACTAATGAGAAATATAAACGTAAACCTCGTTACCCTTGCCTTATTTCTAGTGATGACCATTATACGAAATATTTTCCATGATGCGTCGAGGTTACTAAGTTCCTATAGGGGACCGGGAAGCCTTACACACCTATTGTCTTATCAGAATCATTTCCTTCTCAACAACAGGCCCAATTGGTCATTCATGACCAACCTTCTCCTTGTACCTCATCTTATGTCCTTATGTGTACTGGTGACTCCAAGAAGAATGAAGTTGAAGTCACCACTTGAGTCAAAGATTATTCTCCATCAAAAGAGAAATTTTATGATATACCACCTTTGTTGGTTCAACTTCCTCCCCCAACTTCACCTCCAAATGGTCCTCTTCATCTCGAACGACCGGGTCTCGATACATTTTTTCGTCCTCCTCCTAAGGGTGTTGTTCAAAAGTGTTCATTTAATCCTCACGCAAGTGTTGCCCAAAACTACAGTATTGTAGAAGACCTCATGCAAGAACCCTCTACAATGTTGACTCTTGAAGTCCTTCAAAGTTTTCCTACTCAACAAAAGGCATTCTTAAAGGATATTGGTGGAATTGATCCTACAGATACCATTTTGATAATCTTTGACTTGGAAGAGCATATTCCAAGGACCCCTTCTCAATTAGCATTTCATATCCAAGTTGTTGTGTAAAATAAGAATATCTGTAGAACTGTAATTGATGAAGGAGCCTTGACTTGCGTTATGTCTGTTACTGGTTAGAAAGGTATTGGCTCTCCTGGCCTTACCGAGTCACACAATACTCTTAATTCCTTCAATGGTACAATTTTTAATCCTTACGGTGTAATTCCTTCATTTTCTATTATGTTAAAAGGTAAGTCGGTCAATGTCGAGGCTGAGGTCTTTGATGAACCTCTTGATTATAATCTTCTTCTTGGTCGTAGTTGGATTGATTCCATGCACAAATTTATGTCTACCCTTTTCCATGTGTTACATTTTCCGCACCAAGGAAAGGTCATTACTATTGACCAACTGGCCTTATTTAATTCTGATTCCTATACTAGAAACATCCCTTTTATTTCGAAGACACCTCCCAGTTATAATAATTTCGGCATGGGTCTTTTAAAATATTCCACCTTGATGGGTACATTTCCTATTCCACCACCCAATATTCCTCCTCCTTTTGTCGCTTTGATTAACATGATATCAACCATTGTTCATGAAACCCCAAAGTCATATGAACCATGGATAGTACCTAGCTCTGGTGATTATATTCGTTATGGTGACAATATGCCTTTAAGTCCAATAGAATCCTCTTATCAAGCTATTAAATCAACAACTCTTTATCCTCCTTCTCTCTGTGATACATCTACATATCTGTTTCAGGTGATATTTCCTACTTATGAGATGATAATGTCATTCATGTCTATGGAAGATACTCCATGGGATGATGGGCATCATCATTCTATCATCTTCCAAGAACATGATACCATAGAGAGCTACCAACGGATTTCGACTTTGACGACCATTGTTGTTATTTCTTTTGTTCCTGAGTCAACGTAGGATGTTTTGTATGAAGGGAACTTGAGTAATATTTCACCTACCATTCCTCTTGACATATCAGTTAAAACCAGAGTAGTGGAAAATGTTAATATCGACGCCTCTTGTTCTACTGATGAGGTTTTCACTTATAAATCCCTTTTTCAAGAGTTTTGTGATGTTTTTTCCTAGAGTTATGAAGAAATTCTAGGTGTTGATCCTGGTATTTTTGTGCATGAAATTAAGACTTCTATGGACACTAAACCTGTTAGTCAGAGACTTCACCCAGTACATCCACATAAAGGTGCTGCTATTAAGCTTGAGGTTGAAAAAATTCTTAAAGTTGGCTTTGTTTATCCTATGGATTTGACTGATTGGGTATCCAATCTTGTTTCGATAAATAAGAAACAAGGAACGGTTCATTTTTTTGTAGATTATAGGGATATAAATAAAGATTGTCCTAAGGATAATTATCCAACCACTTTCATTGACCAGATCATTGATGAATTTTCCAGGAGTGAAATCCTCTCCTTGTTGGATGGTTTCTTCGGCTATAATCAAATTAATATTTTACCAATGGATGATCACAAGACTTCTTTTATTTTCCCTTGGGGAAGCTTTGCCTACCGGAAACTACCCTTTGGTCTCAAAAATTTTGGTGTGACCTTTCAGTGTGCTATGTATTATGCTTTTCATGACATTAAGAACATTGTACAAACCTATCTTGATGATATACTGGCACATTCCATGCATTTTCAAGATCACCTGCATCATTTACGGGCCATTTTTGTACGCTGTCATTATTATCGCATACATTTGAATCCACACAAATATTTTTTTTGTGTGTAATCTGGTTGACTTCTTGGTTTCATTGTGTCTATACATGGGATTCAGGTAGACCCTTTGAAGTTTGAGGTTATTCTTAATCTACCTCATCCTTCCACATTACACCAACTCCAAAGTTTGCAAGGGAAGGAAAACTTTTTACGTCGATTCATTCCCAATTATGATGAATTAACAAAAAGATTCACTCAGATCCTCAAGAAAGGTTACGATTTTGCATGGGATGGTACTAGAAACAAATATTTTGAGGATTTGAAACTTTCCTTAACCCGTACACCACTAATGTTTCCCCCTGAATATAGTCGAGATTATTTCTTGTCCTTAGATGCTTTGGACTCTACCATTTCTATGGTTTTAGTCCAAGAGGATGATTCACATGATGAAAATGTGATATACTATTTGAGTTGGATTCTCACGACTACCGAAACCAAATATTTACATGTGGAGAAACTAGCCTTGGCAGTTGTTCAAGTTGCTCAACGTTTTCGTCACTACATATTATTACGCAGAACCACAATTATTTCTGATTGCAACCCCATGCAACATATCCTCACTCAAAAATTTTTTGGGGGAAAGTACTCCAAATGGATATTTATTCTTGAGGAGTTTGACTTGGAGTTTGAACGTGCCAAGTCAAAGAACTCTTTGGTTTTTTCTGAATTGATATGTGAACTTCCCTCTACTGAGACATAAAATGTGGTAGAGGATTCCTTACCTAACTAATCCCTCTTTCTGAGCATTTCTAATGACATATGGTACATAGAAATGATCATCTATCTCCAGAATCAAAATTTCCAGCCTAATATTTCTAGTATAGATCATTTTCGTATATGGTATCAAGCCTACCAATACATTATCCTCGTTGATACCCTTTAGCGTCGTGGTATTGATTCCATATTTTGATGATGTCTCACTTACAATGAAGTTGAGAAATATTGGAATGACTATCACTCCAGAGCATGTGGTGGCCATATGTCTGGGTATGCCACTTCCCAAAATATCTTATGAGCTGGTTATTTTTTTCCTTCATTGTTTAAGGATTGCATCACTGTCATCCATAAATTCCACACTTGTCAAACTTACAACAATAAGATCTTATCACACCCTACTCCTCTTCACCCTGTAGTTTTCGTTGGTCCGTTATCTAAATGGGGCATTGACTTCATGACATGTAACCCTCACTCAACCGAGAGCATGGATACATTATTGTAGTTGTGAATTATTTGACTAAATGGGCTGAAGCGATGCCTACATTTGTTAATAATGGGAAAAATACAACTTTATTCATGTTCAATCATATCATTACTAGATTTGGTGTCCCTCGATCCATCTTTATTGATCATGGTAGTCATTTTCAAAATTATATGATGTCTGAACTTACTAAGAAGTTGGATCTTCACCATGAAAATGCAACCCCCTATTATCCACAAGCCAATGGCCAGGTTGAAGAAATTAACAAAGTTATCACTACTATGCTTCAAAGGATGGTAAGAATTCATAAGTCAAATTGGCACATGATGTTGTTCTCAACATTATGGGCCTATCAAACATTCATTAAGTCTTCCACGAGATTCACACCTTTCTAGTTAGTATATGGTATTGAAGAAATATTTTCGATGAATGTGAGATACCATCATTGAAACTATCCATTGAAATTCTCCCTAACACCTCTACTGAGGAAGAACGTCTTTTGTATTTGATGCAATTAGATGAAACTTGTTGTCATGTTGCCTTAGTTATTGAAACCTAGAAAAAATGTGTTAAATTCCAATATGAGAAGAATGTCAAGTCACATGTTTTTTCTAAAGGTGATCTAGTTCTTCGTTATGAGCTATATCATGATTTCCTAGGGGCCAGTAAATTCGATCCTGTGTGGCGGGGTCCTTATATTGTGAAACGGGTGTTGGAGAAAGGATCTTATGAGCTGGTAGATCATGATGGCATTCCTTTGAGTGAACCCAAAACTGGGCTTTACTTGAAGAAGTACTATGCTAAAATCATTTTTTCATGAGTGTTGTGTATTTTTAGTGTATCATACTCTGGTGTGATTTTTCATTGTTTGGTTCCACCTTTCAACTACTTACCTTGCATTATGCTTGGTTTCCATATGTTAGTGTCTTCACTACCCTACATTGGCTTTGTTGATGGCGCTAGTCACAACACTCAAAATGTAACATTTGATGCTTGGGAAATCTATGCACCTACGGATGAATTGATCAGTCTACATGGTGTTTGCCTTGGTCATGCAACCAACAATATTGCGAAATACAATGCAGTCATTGAATTATTGGCCAAATTTTTTTCACTTGTAATCTGTCATCTTATTGTATGAATGGATTCACAGTTAGTGGTACTACAGTTGAGTAATGTTTATTCTATCTAGATTCCTACATTGGTAAAGGTATATTTACGAATTCGCCTCTTGGAATGTCAATTTGATTACATTGAATATCAACACATTCCTAGATGTCTAAATACATTAATAGATGCATTGTATAATTATGTATTAGATAGACATTTGAGACATTTATAAAATCCAATCACATTTGTGTACATAAAAAAATAATCTGGTAGGAGCCTCATATTAATAACGATAAAAGTTTACAAAAAGTATTTTTGTCCGAAGACCAAAATATCAAAAAATGTGAATCACATGGATTCATATATAATAGAGAATCAAGGATGTTACTCGCTATAACATGTGACTACTCGTGTTACTCTATGGAGCAGTCGATCGATGGAAGTAGACACACCCACTGTGTGGTGTTGGTAATTCCTCGGAATATCATCTATAGAGGCATTTGGGATATTCATTGTGAGTCTCTCTAGATTTTGTTCTATGGTCTCAAAATCAGTAGCAGCTATTCCTGCTACAACACCTCTCTCCCCTCTCCTCTGGATAGGGGATGAAACTGGAGGACGATAAGTTCCTACATCTACATCATAGAAGAGAACTCGATTATTCATCAGATAAACAACATAAAAAAAAACATTTTATATCTTTAAAAATAACAGAAACATCAGATAAAAAAAAATTCCTTCTTACCTATCTCCCCCCATTGGGAACCTTTGGGAAGATCTAGGTTCATATCTCTACGAAATTCTAGCCTGGCATATGCATAATCGTCGACCATGATCAATTGATTCCTGAACCACTTGAAGAAGACATCGTTATACCTAATGATGGGACCGACTACATGTTGGGCCATGAGGTCTACCCACTTCTTCATTCTTGGATCCTATGGGGAAGGTATACCCCACTCTACCTCCAAGCGTAAAAATGAGACCCTCTCTAAGAAGAAGGATACCAAAATAGAACCGTATTTGAACTGTTTCAACCTGCCACTTCTACACTTGGTCAGTTTTTGTTTCATACTTTTAAGAACCCCTTCGCACCAGTTGAAGACTCAGGGATCCATACACTCCAGTGTATACTAAAGATAGCTTTGAAGAGCCATGTGGGGAGCTACACTCCCTACCATGCATGTGATAGTATATAGGATGGTTCGTAGAGTCAAGTGTCATACATCTCTAATAGTGACTTTACCGTTGTGTTTTTGGGTATCTGACACACAATGTTCACTGATGTAGTGGTTCATAGGCTCACCACCACCCTTGCTACCTGTAAGTGTTACTAAGGATCCACAATGAGATAGTCCTATTGGGAAGAATATATCATCGATATCTATGGTTAGTGTGTGGGAACCCACATGAAACTCCTCCTCATTCACATCCCATATGTGAACCAGGTAGTCAAGGAGTCTCAGTTGGGCCCTCATGCCCTGAATCTTGAAGAATTTCAAGAACCCACACTATTGGAGGTCCATCACCATTCCCGGTTCATTCCCAACAAAGTAATATTCCTCCTCATGCTCTCTTTTGTGCCATTCAAACATTTTGATCATGGAAGACCTACCAAATAACCATGAAAAGAGATTAGCATCATAATTTTCTTTTCTAGAGGTTTTTTCTTGGTAGATTGATCTCTTAAAACTTTTGGGTTGCGGTTGTCGCAAGCTTATTAATTTTCACAGTGTGGAATCATTGCACCCTAGCTTAATTTTTGAATGCGACTATCCTAGATCATCAAAGGCCCCGATATAGGGTGCCTGCGACAACCTCCATGCGTGGGTAACCCCAAAAATTCATCCCAAAAAAACATTTTTAAAAATCAAATTTTAATCCATGGAAAGATGAAGGAAATGAAGATTACCCTTTCTGCAGAGGCGATTCGTGGAATGATCAACCATGCACTTTGCAATTCAGAGTGGACTAGGTAAAAAGGGGGTTTGGAGCAATGTTTGGATGAAGTTACAAATGAAATAGTAAAATATTTTTTTTAACCTATTTTATTGAGTTTTACTACTTTTCATTTGTATATTATATTATTTATATGCTTCATCTAAACCCTAAAGTCCTAACAACTTTACAAGTGGTTGGTTTTTTGCAGATAGAAAAGTATAGGAGTGAAACGATGGAACAAGGGTCTATTTTTTGGTTTGTTTTTATACATTTGTCACATGTACAGATCCTTTTAGGGCTTTTCATGAAAAAATATGAGAAAGTATTAATTCTTTCTCACGCTTGTGAAACCATGAGAATGTAATCGATTAGTCTTTTGTCATTTCTTTGAACTCGTAATGGTGACAAAAAAAACGAATCCTATGGAGTATTCTTTAAGCTCTTTTCACGCTCCATAATAACGAAAATATTGTTGAGTGACCTTGTTATTTTCACACTCATAAAAGTATTTGAAGAAAACATTTGATGAGCGGTAGGTTATCAGGTTTTTTTATCTCATCGGATTAATTTACAGAAAATGAACTAATGGAGTTCTCTTTTAGTGTTTTTCAGACTCTCTAAACATGAAAAACCCTTGATTTTTCTCTCTTTCGACTCTCTAAACAAACATCAAAAGAGTCATATGGGATCGAATCACTCCTTCTTAGGGTTCGTTAAACATACTTTGAGGGACTCATCCAAAGGATGAGCTTACATCAACAAGCATATGTTATCCTCCTCAAGCTTGTGTAATAACAAAGAGGTACTCACCAGAAATGGTGGGGGAAAAATTGGGAAATAAATGTGTCTCTGTATTTTTGTTGGTGGAAATAATAGTCTCTCTTGAACATAACACCCCCCTTCATCATTGTATCCATCTTGAGAAATCCATTTGTCTCTCGTTCGACCATCCACAAATTCATATGTTGGATCATCCTTGAGTCAATTCTGCCAATATCGTTGTCATTTAGTTCATATGTTCAAAAGAATTCCAACCTAAACAAGCCTTCTATTTGAGTCGACCATCTGCAGTTATAAATTTTATACCATCTCAGCCTTCCCTGAGTCAGTTACAAATCACTTCATACTCTAATCTACTTCAAATCTATTACTCATTTCATGTCATTGATGGGGGATACATCAAGGCCCTCCTGTGATGAGTCTTTTCCCGTCGGCTTCAAATCATTATCTAGGAACAAGACTTAAACATCATTTAGTACCTTAGAGCCCGCATGCCTCAATGGTAGGCCTCTTCTCTTTCAATAGTGGGTTCACATCATTGACCCCTGATTGGGAGATTCCATTGTGTGTTTGAATTCAACTAATTTATTCACATTCGTTGGATTGTAATAAGGTACGTTGGGAGTCATTGACATCAATGGTGATTTCCCTCGTTCTTGTTAATGGTTCTCATCATTGACCAGTAATCAAGTGCTTTCTACCATGTTTGACTTCAACACCTGTAATCACATGGTTAGACTCATAATTAGGGACGATGGAATGAAGACCCTATATCTCATCATTCTCATACAGGTTGTGATGGAGTATTCATGATTTATATTGACACATAGATCCACTTTGTAGGTCTCATTGCTATGTCCGAATTTGAGTCATTTTAGAGCATAGATCTATAGTGTATTCCTGGTGGCTATGCCGATTCATCATTACATGGATCCACAATGTAGATTTAGTGGCCATAAATCACTTGAAATTTTGTAATTTGAGTATGGGAATTCCTACCTTGGACAATGGTGTATTATTATGTTGATGCTTGATTGTTTGTAGGTTCCCAATCAGTGTGCTCCTTGTTTGACACACACATTCTAGAAAGTATTTCATCTGTCACAAGTTATAGCTTCATACTTTTGGTGGAATTTTGTTACACATTATTTTGTTTACCCTAGTGATCCACTTATAACATGTGTTCATGTTCCCAGAAAAGATAAAAGATTCTTTATCCATGAGGAAACTGATTTTCTTTCCCTTTTAAAAGACCATATTAAGGAAGGTTGTCGCACCCTGAAAAATGCATGGGGTGTGATGATTTCCGATCATCGCACCCTAATCTAGATCTGGAATGTGTCGTCTTCATAGGCTTCACTATACCTAGGGTATGACGATGCCAAAATCTAATGAAAATTCAAACTTCATGAAATTTCTAGAAGGGTATCTTATAGAATATGATGTGGCCTCCGAACAGTTTGGATCTTACTCTCTTCTCTAATTTGGTGGGATCATCCTAATATCCCCATCCATATCTCTTTCACACTATATAAAGGGTGATCTCTTATGGAAAAGGTGAAGGTTGAATAGGATAATATTTGTATGGAGAGTTTATACTTCTTGTTGGGATCTTTGCTTTAGTTCTACAAGCTACATGGTGGATCTTCCCCATTCAAAGGCCTAGGATAAAAAGTGCGTGTGTTGGAACAAAGGGCCATCGAAAGGGGATCTTTCGACATCAAGGGTTTGGTTGTAATATCCACTTTCTACTTATTATAATATAGTGATATTCTTCTTTCCCATAAAACTAATCTTGTTTTATTGTATGATTCCTTGATCACATACATAGGTTCTTGTTGAGTATATTATATTTATTTCACTTTGGTTGGCTTGTGTTCCCTTGCAGGTTCAATATCTTTGGAGCATTGTAATGGAGCTATGATGGAA
Source organism: Picea engelmannii (assembly GCA_009831015.1). NCBI lineage: Eukaryota > Viridiplantae > Streptophyta > Pinopsida > Pinales > Pinaceae > Picea > Picea engelmannii. The sequence goes on along the minus strand of ML812994.1, from coordinate 42,195 downwards.
ATAACAAGAGGAAAAAAAAATTTAAATGGTATGTTTTATATCTCTTTTTAACTCGTAAACTCAATACTTAGAGCCTAGGGAAAGTCTTATATTTTGTTTTGTTTTGTTCTAGTTCCGAGTGGATCTAGGGAAATCTGTTTATGTCCAAATTTAGTGATTAATACAATAACACTCTGTCTACATCTTCCAACCAACTCTCATATTCCAACACCCTCACATACCTATTTTTGTAAAAAAATTCAACCATCATATTTTATTTTGACCTCACACCTTAGGGGGCATCTGTTATACACCTAAGTTTTTCACTACCAAATTTCTCACTTAAGTGTCGCAACTATTATACACCTACGTTTCACAGAACAAATGCTGAACCTAAGTGTCGAACTTAATTTTCTCACTTAAGTGTCACAACTTCGTCACCATGAAGAAGTGTTTGGCATGCCCCCTAGACAAGTTCGAAGGGAAACATATTAGTTGGAGGTCGAAATACTACCTTTTTCCTTGATATTTTGTCCTTGTTTGAGTTTCATCGTCCCCCTTCCCATATACAAGGAGGAATTAAACTTGATCATCCCTCCCCTAGAGTATATTAGCAAGAGATAATCCATTGTTCATCTCCCTGTGCACAGTTATGGGGATGCAATTAAGTTGTTACAAACATCATGCCTTGCTTTGTGAGGTTGTTTCCAAGAGTTTGCAGTTGGTTAAGGGAATGGTTCGATCTATATCCTATTCAAGGAAAGGTTAATATTGTTAGTTGAGACAAATCCTCATTTGAACAGATCTTCTCCTCAAAATTATCATATGGTTGTGATGTCTCAATACCTATATAATGAATGCCATGTTTGAGTGAAAAGCGGGGGAGAATTTCAGAGTATCACACATATCATATTGAGACATCAAAGAGGGGAGAGAATTTTAGACTATCATACTTTTGATATTGAGACATTTAAGAGAAAGTATGATTAATAGAATCATACTTATGACTGTGTTATCCAAGGGGTTGGAACAAAGATCTTGGAGGAGTTGCCACAACATCAAGATAGAGATTGTAAGTGCTTCCATTTTGTTGCCTTTTAATTAATAGATAACTTGGCCCATTCTTTTCATTTATATGTGTTCAAGTATATACATGTATATTATTCTTATATTCATCATATATAGATCTATTCTTAATTAAAAATATAGTGTGGAAGAAGGAGGTTTCGCTTCTTTATTTGTAGGTATTTTCTTGCGCCTAGGAGATTGGACATCAATATCAAAGGTTGGATCAGTGAGGACAACTAATGTAAAAAGGTAAGTCATGCATATATTCCTTATCATTATAATTGTTGAAATAGGTATACAAGGGAAGTAGTTCACCATTTTTTTTCTTATGTCTTATATTCTAACAGGGGTATTGATCCAAGGGGGGTTTCACCTATCTGTAGGGGGTAATTTACCACAAAAACAATTCATAGGGTACCAAATGTAATATGTTTAAATCCAACTTAATTTAAATTCCACCCATAGTTACTATGTAGTCTTTTATCAACTCCACAACCTCACATTTCATTCCAATAGCTAACTATACTAACCAAGATTTCTTATGTTTAACATTATTTAGTTTACAGTATTCTACTATGCTAGGTGAAATATTACTAAATATTAAACCAAGAAATATTACAATAGATAATAAAAAAAAATGGCTAATCATACCTTCAATTTCTACCATTGATGATCATTGAATCGATTCTCCAAGGAAACATTAATATTATGTGTACATCTATCCATTTCGTTAACTCTGGTTGTTTCTTGAATGTTGTGCATTGTCAAACTTATGTTTTTAATTAAAGGGAAATATATGTACAACTGAGGTTCTTTGCAACCCCAACATTGCAATGGTGGTTGAGTTGTTTTGTTTACCAAATATATAGGTTTGGTACTATTTTGGACTTATACACTTTGTTGTTATCCATTGAATTTGTTTCTCCTAACTGGGGCACCATGTGATGGATTACGTGGGTGCTTAAACTGTTTATTCCTAGGATCAAACTTGTCCATGTTCCTATTCTGCCATGTTTTTATAGTTTCAGACATCTATTTAAATTGAGTGTAACATAACTTAGTGTGTCTTATTATTTCATCTATTGTATTAGGATTAAGGAATTCAACTTTATCTTTCTAATCTTGAGGTAGACAACTCAAAAACTATTGAACCTTTTCCTTTTGCTCCCTAAGGCCAGTCACATATTTGATCAAATTTATAAACTTTGTAACAAAATCTTCGATAGTCATATGTCCTAGGTTGAGGTCATGAAATTGTTTCGATTTTTCATTGATATTTGTTTTAAATATTTATTTTTAAAGTACTTTTTGAATACTTTTCACTTTAGTTCGTTGATCCTAATTTTGTTCATGGTTTTAGTATTTTTCCACCAAATGGTATCTTTACCACTTAGTTGGTAGACAACCAACCTAGCCCTCAATTTTTTTTTAGAATTGTAGATCTGAAAATATTTTTCCATATTCAGAAGCAAAGCTTATTCTCCCTCTTCAAACTCACTGTCAAAATTGGTTGGTCTAATATTTTTTAACTCGCCAAACAATTTGTTATCACACCACTTTCATTTCTTGGTTTTGAGTGTCATCTTTTTTAAAGTATTGTTTTTAGAAATATCCTCACTACTTTCTTCAGTCAATAGTTTTGTTTTCTCACTAAACATTGTGTGACTCGTCATTGGAAAATTCCCTTTTATCATTGCTTGAAGTATGCCCTACATTTTTGTCCTATTTAATTTCAGTCATACTCTTAAGTAGGATCTCATTTAACTCTTCATGATCCGTAGTATCCTTTAGTAACTTTTCATTATCAACTTTGATAACAATATATATATATATTATACTTTTTTTATTGAATTTTTCTCAAACATCATGCTATTCCAATCTTTAGTCATATACTAACTATGATATCCATGAATTAAACACAAATTAACTAAAATGTTCATACATTGGATCAAATCCACATAGAGTACCTAACACATACTTTTATTTTCTTTTGTTATTCCTTAGTTGTTTTGAATTCTCAATTCTTAGAATTATATATATAATAACTAGGTTTATGAAGTTTTAGTCGATCAAATACACATATCAATACTTTAAATTATCATATCATTATTAACTCCATAGTACTCGGCCTCAGTCTCTGAAACTTCATGGTCATGACCACCTAGGTACCACATGTTTTGTTTCATACTTCCACTCCAGTCACACATTAATGTAGTTAATGATAACTATAAGGACAATCCCAATTAACATGAATTTCCATATAATTATACATTGTGTTAACTTGAGTTTTGGGATTACAATCATATTTGGTTCCATTATTAATCAAACTACCATGATTAAAAGCATTGGAAATACGTTTAATTCATGATTGAAAAGACAAGATTGCACACTTAGTCTCATTCATTGTGCTAATTCAACGGGGTGAAGCATTGAGTTGAAGTTCCACCCTCTATGTTCCACTTAGGGTTTTTAAATTTCATTACTCATGTTTGCATATTTATACTCGCTTTAGATAGAAGGATTTTCATGATTCCAGGTTGGAATAATGTCAACACTCTAGTGTCTAACTCATGTGCCATAGAATTTTCATCTTGGGTTTGTCATAAGGTTCATTCTACTCATCACTATTATTATTTCTAATATAGTGGAAGAGGATGTCGTTCATGGCATAGAAGCCATCCTTGATATTGACAAGGGTTGATGCTGCATATAGAAAAGGTAGTGTCATTAATTCTTATCCCTTATTTCCTTCTGTTTAAGTTCATGGCATCAATATATAAGTCATTGTTATATTTTTTACACAAGAAATATTCCAATGATGTTACAAATATAAACTCTAGACCCATCAAATGGTTTTTTCCATTGCTTGTTACAAACCAACAGATAAAATCTTAAGTTTGTATTAGGAGGATTTATCTGGTCATATATCATGATTGTATCTCTATATGTGTTTTTAGTTGTATCTCTAGTTCATTGGAGGGAAAGACTTAACTCCCCATGGACCATAACTCAATAGAAATGAGAAGAAGGGCTATCCAAAAATTAAGAGAAGTCATAAGTCTGGTTGTGAATTTTTTTGGATGACTGGCATCTAGAGGTAGATGCTCATCAAAACGATGCCATTTGTTGGCACAGGGGCATACCCAAGGTTCAACGCTAAAACAACACACCAACTAAACCCTAACTACCATCCCTTTCGGCAACACCTGTGAAGCAGATGAAGTCTCACCCGAGGTAGAGGCAGGGGTGGTACACCAAAAAAAACCTAACTATCGGCCCTTTCGGTAACACCTGTGAAGTAGATGAAGTCTCACCCGAGGTAGAGGTAGGGTTGGTTGTAGGACTCCAGTGTCTGAAACCTTAGCTAGGACACAAATTTGTGATTCTAACACTTAACATAGAACTTAGCAGTTAACATTCATCAATATCTAGTTCTTAGTTACAACACAGTTAAACCCTAATTACCATATTCAACCAGATCTAGCATCTAACAACACTTAGCATGATGAAATAGATCAGATATTAATAGATTCAAGCACTAAGAACATTCACATAAGTTAGATCTAACATCCATATACATCATTAAGCACAAAGAATCAACAAATATATCTATCTATATCAAATCACTAAGAACATTAACATATAACACATCAACACATTGCACAAAGCAGAGCAACACAACATGTACGTGATTCACCCCCACCCTGGGGATACATCCACCAACTCTTTGTCTTCTTTAATATATTTGTCAATTAGTTACATGCACAGAGCCTCAAAAACATACTCCACAGAGGATAGGAGATTTGCACATCTTGCTAGATCCTCCTTCCTCAAGTAGATATAAGAACATAGCCTTCTACAATCTCTTACAATGACTTGCACTTAGATCTGCAAGTCTCACACAATATGCACGAAGCATTTACAATCCTTCGATCACACAGATCCAACCCTAGCACTTAGCCATTCCTCACCACTTCTACTTATTACATCTCCTAGTCTTCTATATATATTACAAAATTGGGCCTAACCATGGGTAAACCCATGGGTCAAAATTATGATACCCATTACATAATCCCAAATACCAAAATGGCCCTAATAGGGGCCGATATCCTACGATATCTACTTTGTCTTACGCTCTGCCTTCGACAGGCTGTTGAAGTCCCAAAATAGTTCAAACATGACCAAGATTCCTCAAAACTTGGTCAAGGGCCAACATGCCCCCAACACTCACCTATGACTCATCTTGAGTCACTCTAATCTGACTAGTTCTGCTTCAAAAGCCTCAATCTTGGCTCAAGTTTCTTTGACTTGTTGTTGTGCTACAACCTCCTATTCAATGAACTCTTGTATAACTATTTCGTTGACAGGTCCTTCTAGTCATTGTTCAACTGCAGTAACGACTTGCTCCAGTTCCTCTCCTCGGCCTTTGATTTATGTAAACATTTGGTAAGCCTCATCCTTTATAGGTTGGATCCTTTGAGTTACTTCCATAACTATTCTTTGAATAGTATGGACCTGTTGTTGGGTAGTGCACTTCTCCTAGGATCGCTTCATTCTTTTCACAGCTGATAGGGGATTCAACTGTTCCTGTATTGTCTCTGCTTGATACTTCACTTCCTGGAGCTACGACTCCAGTGCCTTCAGTTTTGGATTCTTCATGATTTGATCATATTTCTGGGCACTGCGATCACTGAGTTGCTTGCATTCCATGGAAAGAGACTTTATTCTCTCGAATTCGCTTCAATCAGTCGCTTCTCTCTGATCTCTTACATCCTACGGAGTTTCACGTATAGTGTAGATCTCTAAATATATTATTCTTTGTTGTAGTTGTTGGATGACTTCCATGAGCTTCTCTACTTGATGCTCAACTTGGTCGTCTGTCTGTGGCTCTAAGCCTATCATAGAACAAAGTACTATGTTGACTGCTTCTTTTACCTCGAGTTTCCCTGCGATCAATTGTTCCTTTTCTTGCTACATTTGCGCTTTCTCCTCATCAAACTTTGTCTAGAGAGTAATCTTGTCCTACTTTGTAACTCTGTGTTTTTCTACAAGTACTCCTTGCACCTACTTGAATGCCTGGGTGGCTTGTTCTACTTCTTTTTTTGTGTGACGAAGATGATCTTTGACCACATCAGCTAATTGATGGAGTTGGGCTAGCTCATCCCCCAACTTTAGTTCTCCTGAAGGAAGGGGTGGAGTGGAGACAAAGCGACTGGACTGAAGAGCCTTATGTACTTCTCAGAGCTCGGCCTCAATTCTATCATACATTTCCTCCTTCTTAGCTTCTTGTTTCTCCACGATTTCTAGTGAAGCATCGTTTAGAGCTGCTATCATGAAGTCAAAGTCATCAGGAGTAAGCACAGTCTTCATATTTTTCATGGTGGCTTTCAATTTCTTCTGTGAAGAAGGCTTCGAGGGAGAAGCCTTCCTCTTCTTCAAGGGGCCAGTCTCCTCTCTCGGTGGTGTTACTTCTCCTTGCTTCTCTTCAGCTCCTCCATTATTTATTTCTTATTCTTTGACATCACCCCCTCAGTCAGGTGATATGAAAGCAGTCTTCCATGAGGCACTGCTAAACATTGGACCTCTTCATCCTTCCTTCTTCTGCTGGTTCCAGGTGTTTTCTGATCTTTGTGCGTGGTCTCCGGGCTATCTAGTTTAGGGTCAGACATCTCTGCAGGGTCAGCAGGGATAAGGAGGTCTGCAGACCAGTACTTAGTGATCTCCTCATGGTCCTCTTCTATGAGTTTATAATATGACTGGAGTTTCTCCTTGTGTTCATTGGCTCACACTATAATGTAAATGAAATGTCAAACTGTGTTGAACTACATCAAGGTTCAAAATCTTTGTAAGATGTTCGGATTCATGCAAAGTTCTTATTCTATGGCTCTCTTCAGATGAAGTTAGTATGTATGAAAAACATCATTTGACTACCACTGTTTGTTCATATCACTCGAACACCAAAGTGTAGTGAACTTTACGGAAAGCGGCTCAAAAGGTTCAATATCCGGGAAGGCCGCACCTTATGGCATACAGTCTTCTCCATAGGGAAGTCGCATTGGTAGTGTGGCTCCCCACACGTCCAACACCCCTTCTTCATTCCAGTACTCCTGGTACCTGAAGTAGAAGATGACGACCCATCGACCTGGAATCTGGGTCTATTCTATTGAACAGGCCTAAACTGCTACTGTTGCAGTCGATGCTGCTGCTGATACTGTGGTCCCTAATAAGGTGTATGTTGCTAAGGTTTCGGTCATCGAGGTGTAGTGAAATTGGATACCCTCTCGTTGCCACAATATCCCAGCATATGTCTGGCCGGTGTCTGATGCTACTGCGCACCAGATGACACCTATCCTACTAGTCTCGCTGGAGTCCTACTCTAACCCCCATTGATAAGCTCCTCCTCCACTATGAGGGCCTTCTGGATGGCATCATGCAAGGTTTGAGGCATTAGAATACTAACCTTTTCACATACGCTACCATTAAGGCTGAACACAAACCTGTTGACCTTAAGTTTCTTAATATTAATATGCAAAGCATACCGATGAAACTCCATAAAATGGGCCTCGTACTCGAGCACTATATGGCCTCCCTGCCATAAGGTGTTGAACTTGTTGAGATGATGCTCAATGAATTCCTCTGATAGGTACCTCTCTTGGAACCATTCCTCGAATAGTTCCCATGACATCTCTTCGACGACCATGTTGAGTTGTGGCAGAAGTGTCTTCCAACATAGAAGAGTGCTCCCCTTCAGTTGAAATACCTCCATGCAGACCTTCATGTTGGAGGTATAGTCGTGAAGTGCAAAGAACATTGCCATATTCTCCAACCATGCCTGAGAAGCTGCACCGTCCGAGGCACCAAAGAACTTAGGAAATTTGACCTTCTCGAGTTTGCGGTGGATGCTACCAATACCAACCAGAGCGTGCAGTGGACCCTTAGGGGGTGCCAATGCCCTGGCCTCCTCTTTGTCCAAACGGATTATCAGTGCCTTAGACATATTCTAGAAAGACATCATCATCCCAACCACATCACCCACCAATATCTTCTCCTACGCAAGAAATTGTTCGTTTCCCTGAGGGTTGGACCCCTCAAGCGTGGATGTTGCTGGAGGCATCACACCTCCTCCCATAACACCACATCATCTACCTCTGCGGTGTCCTCTAACCATGATTACCTGCACAAAACATGTCAACTAAATTAGCAACATTATAATCAATAACATATCAACAAAATCCATAGAGATTCCAAGTTGTGGGTTGAACCCCGCTCTGATACCACATGTAACAACCCCTTCATTATGACTATGAGTGAAGAAAAAGTGAAAAAAATTATTATTTTATAAGAGAAAAGGCTACGACGACAACAATTTAACCACATTACTGACGATGAACACAAGCACGCAGTCCAGGAAACATGCAACTATGAATCCACACACTAGCACAAGGGAAACTGGGCGAAACATGCGTATATCAACAAGAAGGAATGAATACCCACCCAACGCAATCAAGACATGCCTACAAGCCAAGAGACAACATCCCCCTCCCAACACAATGAACTTGACGAACAAGACTAGAACTTCAAGGTGTGTGTACCAACGGATGAAGGCATTCCACTCGCGCACCAAAAGCAACTTACTCTAGCCAATTTATCGTTTGTCACTATCCAATAGGGCGCATCATGATCCCCTCATTAGGAATCATGTCGTTCCTAGGTGATAGATGCATCAATAACCTTGGCATCACACATCCTATCTGGACCAAGGACTCTAGATAATCTAACGATCTAGGTGCCAAATACTGAGAAGAAAACCTCACCCATACCCCATCAACAGGTCGGTGAGATGCTAATGGATGACAACAAGGAAAGACACAAGCCAATACATGACCTCGTCAACAACCCAACCCGTTTATCAAGTCTAAACTAGTCAATATTTACAATCTAATTTAGCGTTAAATACAGATCTAAATTAACCAGTCTAAATACAACTAGTCAGTGATTTACAAACCTAACTTAACATGAAATAAAAATCTAATTTAGAGAGTCTAATTTACCAAATTAAACAATAACTATATATCAAATTAACTTAATGTCATAACTAAATTAGCAAGTCTAAATGACCACTAGTCAATAATGTGGAAGCCTAAATATACCTTAAGTGCAATCTAATTCGCAAGGCTTGATGACAATTTAGACAACAATAAAAAATCAATCTACCATTAATACAATCTAACTCATAAATTATCAATTGCATAACACATTAATGACAAGACAAGTTGTATATTACAAGCTATAAATGCCATACAATTCAATGATATTTATTGCCATATGCATTCAATGAGATTTCTTGCCCAATTCGTCTAATGAGATTTAATTGTTATACTCTTGATCATATTTAATGTCACTCAGATCCATTCAATGCACTTAATTCCATTGTTAAATTATATCCTACAAGTATAGCTATCATTGCTATTTAAAAATAGAGGGAAGTTGTCCAGAACCATAATGCCAATTATTATTGCTCTCAAGAAAAACAAAAGAAAATAGTTAGCTGTCTAAAACTTGTTGTCATTCCCAGGTAAAAAAAAACACAGTCAACTTTAAGGGAAAAACATAGTCTTTAAAGAAACAAACACACAGTCATCTTTAAAGGAAAAATCATTGTCCTTAAACAACAAAATGTCGTCAACTTTGAAGGCAAACTCATGGTCATTAAACAACAAAACATAGTCATCTTTAATGGAAAAATCATGGTCTTTAAACAACAAGATGCAATCAACTTTAAAGGCAAACTCACGGTCATTAAAAAGAAAAACAAAGTCATATTTAATGGAAAAATAGTGGTCTTTAAACAACCAACACAGAGTCTTCTTTAAGGCAAAAATTGTGGTCTTTAAACAACCAAAACACACTCCTCAGAATGGGAAGGAACCAAGCAGTAAGGATACCCAATGCAGTTTTTTTTGGGGGAAAAATCGCGAGGCAATTATGGGTGAAAATTTGTGATCTCGAGGTATAATCACTGTGTATCAAAGGTAACTTAACCTGACTACTAGTTGTCTAGAACGATGTTGTTAAAATAGTTGTTGTCAAGAAAATAAATAAATAAAAATGTTTGATAAAATTGTTGAGTGCAAGCATTCAAAATTCGTTGAGATTAATACAATCAAATAAATTAAATTACCGAGATTATTTCTTTATAAAAACACCATCTAAGGACCATAAGTAATTTTTTTTTAATCCATTAAACACTGGCGGTCAAAAATGAAAGGCCTGTAGCTTTTTAGGCACCTGACAATCTAAACAAGATCTTACCAAAATTAAAAATTCGCTGGGCAAAATTTCGCCCACAAATCAAACGAAATGCAACCAAAGAAGTGGAAAATCGCCAAGAAAACAAAATGAACATCAGACTTAATCAACAAATGAATGCAATATGGAAATGGAAAAAGCACAATCTTAACTAGTGGTGAAAAGAGAAATCTCAATCATCTTCAAGTAGAGTGCAAAGGTAAATAAAACAAGTGAAAATCCAACAAGATATAAAAATGCAGAGTAAAAAAAACTTTGCCATCAATCAATAAATTAAAGGGTTAATTAATCGCATCAAGGCACAAGACTACACACTACCTGGAACAATCAACAAGGGTAGATGATTGGCAAGAACATCCTTCGCTCATCATCCACACACAAAAAAGCAGGGCATTTAGATCCATAGGTCTATTAACACCAAAGTGATGAACGTAGATCAGGCTCCTAGCTGACTGCTCAGGCATGGACTGATGAGTTAGGGACAAAGGAAAAAATATAAACCACAAATCATCACAAATCAATAAAACCACAGGACGGTCAAGACATGCAGGGACCGAAAGCCAAGGGAATCAATCAACAACGAGCTTAAGTCTAAGGGGAAAATCAATCATCAATTAAAATGCTAAGTCAACCATTTTCTTACCCAATTAAACATATAGACTAAGAGAGTAAAGTATACTAATAATCTATTATGAAAAAATAAAGGAAGTGTACCATATCCCAAGTAGCCCGCTCTGAGTTGTTGTCATGCACGCTCCATTCGGCTCCCACTTTCTGAGCAATGAGACTTCGCTGGTACTTCCCAACGAACGCTAGGGGTACTCCTCTTCCCACTTAGCCCCCCGAGCTGCAAATGGGCCACACACAGTAAACCAGAGAATCAGCTAGCTCCCAGCTTGCCTCACAAGGATGAGATACCACTCCTCACTGAGCTAGGTATCCCAAGTCCCACAAGCTAAGTCACTCAAGTATAAATTTCTACAGCGTAACTTTACACATAACAGAAGAGATCCATCATCCTTCTCCTCCCTCCATTATACAGAGTTTCAAAGTCCTCTACTTTCCAAAAATCCCATTTAATTTATAGTTTAATAATCTAATCCATAAAAATCCTCCCCGTACAAGTGTCACTCATCCCCTTCATTCCTCCATAAATTAATTTCATTCATTAATTAATTACCCCTATTTTCCTCACCCACCTAAAATAATTCCTAGAATCGCTCCTAGGTGTCCCCATATTCCCTTACAAGTTTTAATGACTTTCCCCCTTATTAATTTACTAGTTGAGTTTAATTTATAAATTTCTTAAATGCTAGATACCTTACTAAGTTAGACTTTATGCTTTTTCCTTGTGTTTCCCCTTTCTTTTTCTGTTTCTTGCTTTTTCCTAATTTCCTAATTATTTTAGATTTCCCTCTTTCCCTTTTTATTTACAAATCAATGTGGCAGGTGTAGAAAATTAACTTTTTCCCTTTTCCCTTTTTAATTAATAAATTTTAATTAGTATAA
>ML812994.1:15790-30226 GCA_009831015.1 Picea engelmannii | reverse complement strand
GAGTTACTCACCCCCTTCTCGACACATGATTAATGATGATTATCAGTTTATTTATTTATTTTTATTTTTATTTCTACAAACATATTTTTCTTTTACTGCAAGTTTTCCGTAGACCTAGATTTTAATTTTTGAGGCTGGGCAACATTTTATTAGGGGAAATGCTTTAAATTTTTCTTATCATGTTATTCGTCGTAAGGCCATCTAGGTTTATTCATTTATATATTAACAATGCGACATGCCCTTCAGGATGCACCTGGTGCTCCAAGGTTTCCACTCACCTTATTCTGTTTCATTTGTGCGACATGCCCTTCAGGACACACTATGTGCTCTAAGGGTACCACTCACCTCTTTCCATTTTTCTTGTGTGACATGCCCTTCACGACGCACCATGTTCTCCAAGGGTGCCACTCACCTCTTCACTGATTTGGTAGACATAAAAAACCCCTGGAGTCAATACTTCGCCAGGTGATCTTATTGGAATAAGGCATCTGCCTTATTGCGTGTCGCTTAGAATCATCGTGAGTGACTATTGCAGTCTACCCTCATGGCATTGTCGGTCCTCTCGAACTAGGTAATCGTTAACCTATAGTTAAAGCCATGGTGTGAGTTCTAGTAGGCTGTGGAAGGGCTGTTGTCCACACCTCTCCCTCAACATCTCTAGTAGTCATGCATGGCCCCTCTACTCCACATGTGATTCTGGTCGGCAAGCTATCGTCATCCTGTATCATCAACGAATTATGTCAAAAATATATCCATAATCATATCATCTAATCAGATGCAATAATATCACATATAAAACAATAAAACCCCAATAGTTCACTCCCCGAATCTACTCGGAGTCCAAGGGGTTCCATCGATGCCTCTGCATCCTCGAGGTCCAAAATCCTACCCACTCAGTAAAACTGAGTCAATAGCACTTGTCTATGTCAATGCAGTAAAAAAACATGTCATCAACCCATAATGCCTCATAATCAAAATCAAATGTTTAATAGTATAATAATCTGGATCACTTCCGAGCAAATGTACTCAAATAATAAGTTCACTCAGTTTGCATAAGAGAGGGATTTTACAATTCTTATCAGATCGACTCATATCAAATATTATTTCATCTGTCAGTGCCTTAGTTTTCAGTCTAGGACAAATTTTATCAAACAGACCGAGATCCATACTCTAGAAATAAAAATTTCCACTTATCTTACTTCTACCAAGCACAGATCTTCCAGATCTAAAACATTTCACTATTTTTACCTTTATCAGAGCATGACGGTTGCAGATATTACCTCTTTTCTTCATATCAGGCTTCTTTATTTATAATAGAGCTTCATAGATCAAGTAGATTACTGCACATTAGAGCGACAAATCTACACATAGATATCTCACAATTTTAGGTCAGATATTCGCACAAAGCTTCTTCTTCCTTAGTTCCCAGCAATCACAGTTTCAGGGTCCCAACAATAGAACCATTTGTTTGCACAAGGGAATACCCAGGGTTCAATGCTACAACAATGCAACAAAAAAACCCTAACTACCAACCCTTTTGGAAACACTTGCGAAGAGGATGAAGTATTACCCAAGGTAGAGGCAGGGGTGGGTGCAGGACTCCAGTGTCTGCAACCTTAGTTGGGAAACATATCTGTGATTCTAACACTTAACCAAGCACTCAATAGTTAACATTCATCAATATCCAGTTCTTATTTACAACATAGTTAAACCCTAATTACAGTATTCAACTAGATCTATGATCTAACAACACTTAGCATGATGAAACATATCAGATATTAATAGATTCAAGCACTAAGTGTTGTATTACTCAGAGGGGGGGTGAATAAGTAATAATGTAATTATAATCCCTTTTCTTCAAATGTTATATCAATGTAGAATTATTATCCAATAATGAGCAGTAATAAATAAACAATCACACATACATAGTACACCAGTGTTTTACGTGGAAACCCAAATCGAGAGAAAACCATGAAATGCTTTTTCCTATATGTATTGAAGAATTACATTCATTGGAAGCACCAACTTCCTTTTTTCTCCAGCTGCAATTGGAAGGAGGCTCCAACCCCCTAGTTTCTTAGGCTACAACATGAGGGAAGCTCCAACTCTCAAAAATCTCTGTCTACAACTAGAAGAAGGCTACAATCCCCAATGTTCTCTGACTACAACCGGAAGGTGGCTACAACCACCTGTCCTTGCCCCGTCCTGCCACCCTAAAGTAGAGGTAGAATGATGGAACCATTGTCACACTATCACTATGAGATATACCGCTGTAAACCTGTACCAATAAATATGAACCATGCATCAACCTGTAATCAACCTATACCATAAATAAGTACATCAACCTTGCACCAACCTGTAATCAACTTGTACCATAAACAAGTGCATCAACCATGCACCAACCTGCAATCAACCTGTACCATAAACAAGTGCATCCAACCATGTACCAACCTGTAATCAACCTGTACCATAAACAAGTGCATCCAACCATGTACCAAGTATGTTCCAATCATGTGTCAACTACTCATCAACTATGAATCATCAATATGTACCAACATCATCAACTATACACTTCATGTATGTGTCAACTCATCAACTACTTCTCTCAACCATGTACTCAACATGTGCCACAACCAAAATCCCTCATCAATTTCATCATCCAAATCTTATTTGTAGCTCTATAATAGACCTGGTTTATATGACCACATTATTTCAAACCTTCCTTAACTTTAGAAACAAGAGAGTAACATTTTCATCAAACTTTTCATTAGTCTCACATGCCTCGTTTTGGATTAGTCAACAACCCTAACTTGAAGTAATCATAACTTTGAACCTGTAATGTATAAATATCTGAAACCGATACACAATGTTATTTAGTGTGTGTTATGAAATTCCTCCAAGTGGCACTACTTAGAACCTCTCAGAAAAGGATTTATAGCAAAAATGGCATACCTTACTGAATTCTGGCTTATTCTAGAGAGAGAAATTGTAGAGCGTTCCCCACACAAAATATTTGATGAAATGATCTGAAACTATTACACAACATAATAAAGACTATACCCTAACCAATACAACTAGTCTCACTAAATTTAGATCTGTTATGAAGAAGTTATGACGTTTTTATATGAAACACCTGATTTTGACTAGTTTCAGGACTAGCCACAAACCCTATTTTCGACAGAGTGTAACTCCCAAAATACAATGACCCACATGATGAATTTTTAACCACAGATACTTGGATATGTTTTCTCACTTGTGTATAAATTTCAGGATCTGAATGATTATAGAAAAAAAGTTATAGAGAAAATGGTGAAATGACCTGAAAATAACATACCTTAGAAAGCACCATCAAAAGAATTTATCCTTCCTTGCATTTCGGCCTTGTTTTCTTCACTTTACTCAGAATTTAGGCTTAGATATCATTTTTATACCTCATACAACTATATATATTCAATATGCTCAAGTGTGTTTCAAATGAGAGAGCCTTACCTCTTATTTATACTTTCAAAGTAGCTTCCTTAAAAACATCTTCTAGGTGACTTGGCCCCACTTTCCTTATTTTAGGGTTGGGTCCACTTCTAATTTCTCCATTAAAATTATTATTGAAATAATTTATTTTGTATTCACTTTGGATTATAATACACTCATCACTTCAATTTATTATTTACCTTTTATAATCTCTTAAACCACTTTGATTACTTTGACCTTTTGATTGGATGATGTGAAAGAAGACTGGACCGGATCTCAGTACCAAACACCTAAGTTTTTCCTTAACCCTAAAGCTGCCTCACTTCCACCTCTTTCCTCTACCGTCTCTTGCCTCTTTCCTCTTCTCTTGGCACTGGTGTTGGTAATGCCCACCATCAACGTTGTTGAGCTTCTAGTAAGGGAATGGGATGGACATTGGCAGGGCACCAGAGTTTTCCATTTCTTTTCTCCATTGCTAAATATCCTTGACAAATCTTCAAACACACTATGGTAAAGGCGTTAAACCCACATGAGGCATGCTTATTCCTTGCGGTTAAGAGGTACCCAATCATTGCACTCAGGCATTACAATTACAACCACGGGAAAGTTGGTGTGGGTGTGATTCCGGCATGGAAGAAGGGTCATCAAGAAGAAAGATATCTAGAGTGTTGCATGCCCCATGGGACGAAGAAGAAACATAGCACACATATTTTTATTCCTAGGCTTCGAGCTTCAAATCTATAGGGAAACCTCTCCGCCATGCCAAATTCGGCAAATCCAATTGCATTTCGCAGGAATGACACCACTCTTAGACGAAATTTCATTATTTAAGCTTGTTTTTAGCTGTAGTTTGATTCTTCGATGACTCCATGGCGTTCTTTACAACTTACAGGGAATGCAACGGGGAACATACATGCTGAAGAGGAAAAATTGAAGGTTTTTCCGGGTAGTTATAAGTTCTCGATGCTTGGCCAGAGAAATAGATACAAGATTTTTGTTGTTTTGACATATCTTGCTTTGATTTGATGCATCCATGGTATTCTTTACAACTTACATTTTTGTTGTTTGGTCTTCTCTTGCACGTTAAATTTAGGGTTTGTTCGATTATTTAAGCTCGCTCATGGTTTGATTCCATAAATAAATCAAAGAATTATGTTTTATTGGTATATAATGGTGGTAGTCGGAGATGAGAGGGCTCAAATTCTCCCTCCCGAGGAAGAAATATTGGTGTCTGAGAGGGGGACTCTGCATAAGGAACCTTCATTCTACGAAGAAATAGGGAATTGCCTCTGCCTCTCTCGGTCGCTTAAAGATTTTCACCATTTACCTTCAACAAAATTTAAGATGCACAGGCATTCCCGTATCAATGTCCATGCTATTGCAATTGAGCAACGTCACGAGGTCGAATCTTCTAACGATATTGTCAAATCGCGGCCAAGGAGAAATTGAAAATGAAGAGGAGGCCGTAGAGGAAGATGAATAAAAAATCCCTCGAGCCCACCCATCGCGACGGATTATATTTATGTTATATAACATCAAACGCCACTAAAAACATATGGTCTCTCCAATCTCAATTCATTTATACAATATAAAAAAAAAAAAATTCAAAAAAATCTCTGTAGCATCATCAAGTTGGGCTTTAGCTAACATCCATCAAACTGTTGCAAGGTACATAAATTCTTTTATTTTTTTTTTTAATATTAAATATTAGGGTAATGTGGAATCCAACGGTCAGGTCTTCGCAGTATAGACGTTTTACTACTCTTAGGTTTGCTTCTTTCAATCTCATTTGAACTTTGCTGTTGAAAAATATTGAAGAAGAGATTTCAGCACAACACTTTGCCATTTACTGTATGCCAAATTGGAAACGAGGGCGAAAACTATCTTCCTGGATTCAAGTGCGCTGTAACAATGAATGGCGTAAAATATGATCCATATCCAGGATTCAAACAAAAAATGGCAGGGAAGATTTTTGGAACTCATGCAACTGTTGAAGATTTGCTTAATCAAGGAAGCTAAGTTCCAATGGAATGAGTATTGCCATAAGGGTTAGATACATTGAAGAAAAAATTAGTGACCACGATGATTTTGATCTTCCCATATTGGAAGAAGGAGTTCCATGTCCATGTGGATGCACCATCCATAGCATTGGATGTAGTACTATCTCAACTAGGGGAAGGCGACATAGACCACCCAATTGATTTTGCAAGTAGTAAATTGCCCATAAGAGAGAATAATTACACCAATAGAGAATGAGAAGGATTGGAAATGGTATATGCACTACAAAAGTTTAGACATTTTTTATTGGGTTCTCATATTAAAATGTGTATATATCATTCTGCACTAAAATACTTAGTTAACACACCATGTTGGGGGGGAGAATATGCAGGTGGTTACTAATGTTTCATGAATATAATTCTAAGGTTTTTGTGAAACTAGAGAAGTTGAATGCAGGACCAAATCATTTGTCCTGCACACTATCAAGAGAAGATGCAGGGAATCTAGATGACAACTTGTTAGATGCACAATTATTTGTAGTTAAAATGGTGGTCGACTACTTCGCAAACATCATGTAGCTTATTATTACATGAATGGCCCCGTTGTGAATGAAATTTGCATAGAATAAACAATTAGTGGTTAAAGCAGTAGACTATCAGTCAATTGGAGGGAACTTATACAATTTAGGTGTAGATGGAATATTGAGACGTTGTGTGTTAGAGCATGAAATGCCTATGATACTCATACAATCGCATGAAGGGATTGCAGGAAAACACTACGTTGGAAAAACAAATGTTAAGAATGGGATGTATGTCAAAGGGTGGGAAAACCATCTAGGATGGATGAGATGTATTCACACCGACAGGTTATGTTGAAAGCATTTGATAAATGGGAAATATACTTTGTTGGACCAATGAACTCGTTAGCAAGAAGATGAATAACTAGGTACAAAATGACCGTGATAGAGTATTTGTGTAATGTACCCCAAATTTTGCTAACATATTTTTTATTTATTTATCTCTTGTTAATAGACGGTAAAAAACTATAAGACTTGTCGTCAATGTATTATAAGTCTATCCAATGTTTTCAATCATTCACTTCTTAACTGTTTCAATGATTCATTACTTGACACAATCATCCATATCATAGAAATATTATATGTAGAAGGGGAGGAACATAATTCTCAGTTCAGTCCTATAATAGAATATATGATAATTCCTACTAACATTGGATCCTGTGTTGATTCCATGACCCCATGTGTGTCACCCAAATCATGAATAAAATTCGATGATTTTTCCAAAGAACTTATATTTAGCAAGGGAGGACAAAATAGCAGTAGCCTAAGTAGTGGAAGAAATGCATCAAGTAAGATTCAACCAACATCACCAAGGGGAGGTACTACACAAAAAACATGGAAGGGGTAAACAGCACCCTGAGACTGCATGTTTTCTAGGGAGTTGGGTTAGTGGATTTAGAGAAACATATATGCTTATGTGAAACAGTTTGGGCTGTGAAGAATTTCAAAGATGAAGCTATAAATATTGTGTAGTTGGAAACAACATTTAGAGGTTGTGCATTAGTTTTGTACATGAAACTACAGAGTACCACATCAACAGGACAAGCAAGGATGTTAATAGGGATTATAAAAGCATTGTTGAAAGAGTTGAAGAAGCAGGTGCAGAATGAATCAGTTTGGGATTATGACCAACATTTTAAGGATCTCATGGGTATATTGACATTCTAGATCCCTAATAAAAAATGTCAATAATGGTTTATTGTGGGACAACTACCACACAATCACAGGCTGTTTATTCACAAGAAGTTTGTGTATCACCCAGAAGCTTTGGAGATTGAAATGAAATTGGAAGAATCCCCTATAAGAGACAATGGAGGGATGGTGTAAGAATAGAGAGAACTAGCTTCCTTGACAATCCAATTGGAAGAAATTACAAAGGGGAAGGAGAAGAGGGAACAAGTATAGTGTACCAAATGTAGGATGGAAGGCCACCATAAAGACAAATGCCCAACATTTGTGAAGTGTTTGGAAATTGGAGCATCAAATCCATTACTAGTAGAGGGATATTGTGAAATATGTAAGAAATGGGGAAATCATCCTATTGAGTTTCCATTACTGCAAAAATACCAGAGTACACCAAGGAACTTCTTTTGTAGCTTCTGCAAGTCAGTTGAGAATGAAGAGAAAGATTTTTGTGCATTTGATTTGATCAGAGAGTGCACTTCATATTAGTATAGGATTCCGAAGGAGATTGTTTTGATAGAACAAGGTGGTCCACAGTATAATAATCATAGAGGTTTTAATCCACAAAACAAAGGAAATTTTGGCAAAGGTCTAGGTAGAGGAAATTTTGGTAGAGGAGGTAGAGGACGAATAATATGTTACAATTCTAATAAACCAAGAAACTTAGCTATTGATTTCCTAAACCCTTGTACAACCTGCACATATTGTAGATGATTGGATGATGTAAAAGAAGACTGGACCCTCAACTACTTTCAAAATTGAAGGAAAGAGGGAATCAAAACTAGAACCAAAATCATAATGTACAGAAGATATTAGTCGATAAATGCAATTAAGGACCTAGAGTGGCAACTATTACGCACGAAGGAACTAGAACAGGGGTTGATGCAATGAGTGGAAAAAATTTGGCTAAGAAATGGGTAAGGAAATAAACATGACCTATTCCAATGTTTCAACCTTAGAAATAAAAGGATATGTATCATATGGAAAGAAAATAGATACTAGTATCGAATTGGGTAGAATGAACATCATTTGCGCCTGTTGTCTGTGATTGTACTATGACAGAGAAACCACTTGGGAAGGTAATTAATATCAGATATTTTTTGAAAAGTTGTCTAGATTTGATGAAATATCAAAATGTGTTGAATGCATTATGTGAAATTATTGATCATTGCGCACAAGAAAGGGAAATTCCCATCTCACACAAGGTAGTCAATCATGTACTACGTAGAAAGATGAGTAATGGAGAATTAAGATTAAGTCCACAGATTGGAGAATATGATGTGGATAATGTTATCTTAGATTTGGGTTTATATGTAAATGTGTTACCAAATAAGACCTAAGAAATTATGGGAAAACCCAAGTTGATTTGGTCTCATGTTCAGTTACAATTGGAAAACTAGCACAACATAGTACTAATTGAATGATTGACATGAGTACCTGTGAATATAGATGGAGTGTGCAGTGTAGAAGATTTCAAATTCATTGAGATCATGGATGATAATCAACCATATCCAACACTAATGGGACTAGAAATTCCTTTTTTAATGAAACAATAATTAATCTGAAAAGGAGGGAAATGATATTTGAGGTAGGAGACTTGAATGTCACTCCACCATTGGATCCAATAGTAGGGAAGAGGTACATAGAGCCAACAAGAGGGAATGAAATTGACAACTTTTATAATATGAATGTGTGGATGAATTATTATTTTATCCCCACTACAGATGGTGCACTAAGTTGGAGAAGCATTAGCTCATGCACATCAGATGCAGATGAAGGTTTGGAGCATTGGTAGCAGAGGATGTTGGAATTATCAACTAGATGATCTTCATGCATCACTCGATCATTGCACTTGAATGGAACAGAGTTATGTGATCCAATCACGTATGATGGATTATCTAGTATAATCCCATTTATAAAGCTTTTCCAGTTGTAGGTACCTTAATAAAAAAGATTGTTGGCACTAGATGTTGTGTTGAAGGCCACCCCAGCCAGGTGGTGGGCTACAAAAAAAGAGGGGATGGAAAACTGGTCGCGGTGTAGAAGACTAATGCAAGTAAGATTTGGTACCAAGTTGGAGAATATTTCACAGAAGTATACATGAGTAAGTGACCCAACATATAATATTGCATATTGCAGAAACAAATGGAGTTCTACACTGAAGGAGGATTGAATACACAATTTTATACATATGTTGGATATAATTATGAAGAATTGGTACTTGGAGTTGGAAATGCATAAATAAACAGTAAAGTGGGATGAGTTGAATAAGAGGTTCAAGATAACATTTAATTTCAAATATAAATCTCCAATATTAGATGTGACCCTATAGGTCATTTGAACCAAGATATTTTCAGAATAAGGGTTGATGGAGGTGGTATCTATGTGCAATGCTTAGAGAGATTCTATGATTGTCCATGAATTATTGGAGTGTAACAATGTTGCTAAATAATAACATGATGCGGAAGACCCAAGAATATGAAAGTACCTGAGAATGAGGGAGAACACCTAGTAGAAGGGCCAAAGTTTGAATCTATTGCGTACGCACAACCAATAAAGACGTAGAAGGTAAACATTGGGATGACAAAAAGTCCAAATTTTCCATAGGTAAGAGATTATTGGAATGATGAGATGGTGGAGAAGATTACATATTTATTGTGTGGGTATCATGATATATCCCCAACTAAATTCTCATAAATGAAGGGGATAGTTGGTGAATTAGGCGATATGAAGATCCCTTTGCAACCAGATGCTAAGCTAGTGTGACAGAGACCCTACAGGTTAAATCACAAGTATAAAGAGAAATTGAAGGCAGAGATAGAAAAAATGTTATAAGAAGGGATCATTGAGCCAATGGTGGAATCATAGTGGATAATACCAATGGTGGTACAAGATAGGAAAATAGGAGAAATCATAATTTGTGTTGATCTAAGAAAGATAAATGATGCATATCTACATCATCCATTTCCAACACCATTCACAGATTAAGTTCTAGAGAATGTAAGAGGGAAGGAGGATTATTATTTAACATATGGATTATCAAGGTACCATAGGATAAATATTGTGCAGGAAGATAGCTATAAGATTACTTTTGCAATAGAGTTGGGAGGCTATCAATACATAGTAATTCCCTTTGGACTAAACATTGTGTCAAGACCTCCTCGTTACGAAAACAACTCAAAAAACAGGTGCAATTTTTTTTTTGTTTAAGGTGTGTGCGCGCGTGTAGAAGTAACAACACACTTGACTCTACGTTGCCACTCAACGACCAACAAGACGCAACCATGATGTTCGACACAAGAGGACTGAAGGCACACAACGAGTAACTGCACAATATACGACCATAGGCTTAAGGCGCACCACACAAACGTTAAGACATACTGGGGGTGCATAGTAAGAACACAGAGAGAAGAATCCATGGTGTTAGGGTTACTATTTCTGCACAGGAAAACAGGGCTTTTAGTCTTATGTCTTCTCGAAAGAATATTAGACAGGCTCCTGGCCGACTGCTCATGCAAAAACTAGTAACCCGACCTAGAACAAGACGCACGCAAGATGAACACAACAAGACGACACAGACATATCACAGTGACAACAAGCAATATACGCCCCTAGACATAAGGCATACAACTAGCAGCCATAAGCAAGACGATACAAGGTGGTAGGTACAGTACAGTCACAAACGAAAGAATCCATAGTAGTAGAGCGTACTATTTCTGCACATAAAAGCAGGGCTTTCAGTCTTATGCCTTCTCGAAGGAAGATTAGACAGGCTCCTGGCCGACTGCTCAGGCAGAAACTAGTAGTCCCCTCAGGTGTGTCGCAAGAGTGGAAACCCTGCCTTTAAAGGGCCCGAGACTCTTGATACGACACTGGATTCCTTACATAGAAAAATACACATAGACATATATGCTAGGGCTACTGAAGGTGTCTAAATCCCGCCCGACACAATCGACCCAGCAACCCACTGAATACTATCAAGTACAACATAAGCAAGAAGGACGACTACGTCCTTTAGCGAAGGCGTGTGCCTAAAGGACTCCGACAACTAAACCCGAGTTCAACATTGTTTAATCGATCAACCACCTTAATTTACTAACTCGGTGTAATTTATTGTACGTAAGTCAGAGTTATTGCACCATATATGTTATTAATAACAATAAAAATTACAATACCACTGTCATGAATTATTAACCATCATTCATTTATATCACATATCCGGACTATGATCTTACAATAAAAATACCTCTTATATGCTACAACCACCAAAATTATAATGACCTTTACAAGATAACAACATTTAATTCCAACATGAGGAGCTCTCACTGCGATCTCATTATAATCTTAAATCTAAATGATAATGCAAAATACCATCATATTCATAAGTAACATCATAATTGGAAGTAACACTATAACATCATAATTTAAAAATGGCAATCTATAAAATACTTAAAATTTAACATGACGATACTTAAAAATGACACTATTTGGGAAGGACCACTATCACTCTTAATAATGACAGTAATTCAAGATAACCATTAATTATAGATGTCAATATATAGAAATAACATCATAAATATAGGAACATCAACTTGAGAATATCAATATACATCCTAATTAAGATGGAAATCTATAAATTATTAAAATTTAAAGTGACAATAATTAAAAAGGGCAATTTTGGAATGCCAACTATTAATATTAATATTGCCAATAATTAAGATAACATTTAATTAAAGAGGTCAATATATAGACACAACATCATAATGTTAGGTAACTTCAATTTGAGAATAACCATATACGTCATAAGTAGAAAAATGGCCAACTATAAAATAGTAAGATTTAAACTGACATAATTAATAAGGGTCAATATAATTGATTGTATTTAAACCCTCGAAACTGCACCCTTAACATTTATAACGAACAATAACCGCCTTATTGAACTGTACTCAATTTACAAAAATAATATTGAAATTTCAGATAATAAAATAAAGACACAACGACGTTACATTGGCAGGAGGCTATACCCGTTCTTCGTAAAGTTAACCCAATCAACGGCCCACCATGATGCGAGGTTTAAGGTCCTTCATGAAACATTTCACGCCGATAGTCCAGCAAATAAAATCGCGAAGTCAGGGGCCGCGCACAGGAGTCTAGGGAAACAAAAACTGGTTGAGGGAAGGATGCAAACACGCAGCTTATACAGTCCGTCGACGGGGGTGTTCAAGCCACGCAGAGAGTAATTTTTCACCAGGCACAGGCATAGTTATGGTATCTAAAAGCGCAGAGGCAAATTCCAGCCACTACATCAGGCACTCGCTGGTTAATCAACGGAGGCTTGAGCGGGTTTACCAATATACCCTTGTCTTTTTTCCAGTAAGGTGCACGATCAGGACGAAGAGAGTGGCCATACATCCATGCCCACAGGCATCATGCCAATTCATCATTATCACTGCCAAGGTACCGGCACGAAAATGCAGAGGGAAGGTTCAGCCACCAACACGCAGGGAAATATCTTCACCAAACACAAAGACGGCATGGTCGAGGTTGTGGGGGTATTCCCTACCCAACCACAAAGGTTTTAACAATAATACGTAGGTATACACAAACGAACGCATATAAAATACACATAAGGAAACGATGTCCCATCAGCACCATAAGAAGAAAAGAAAACCAAAAACGCAGTGAGGGATTAAAAATTCTCAGAGAAAATCGCGGGAAGGTGAATATGCCTTCTGAACACACAAAAAGAAGGAGAGAACGCAGTCTCTAACTATCATTCAACGCAGCCATACAACAGGTATCGGTCAACGCAGGATTAGCATTCCACATCTGAATCAAACGACAGGGAGATCTGGCAAGGGACGCCTCAAGTTTATCATTATCATATTGCACCCCAGTCTAGAAGTCTAGATGTCAAGAGTTTTCTACCTTTAAATGAAATGACGCCAAGAGGTAACGGTCAAGACAACGCAGGGCCCTTAACCTCCTCTGGCGATAACCAATCTATATGGCCGAGCAACCAAGGATAGGGGCTAAATGATGGGTCAATGGATCGAAGGCTGTACCAATATCAATTTTTTTTAAATTATGTCCGAAGAATAAAAATAAAGGGAAATGCATGCCCGACAGAAGCAGAACGTTGGGAAGGAAGCCTCTAATAAAAAAAAATATATAAAACACACAACCAATAAAAAAAAAAATTGTAGAGACACACCAAAGGGGGTTTTACCACTCTGCCATTAACATATCATAAATTCGTTGAACGACATACCAATAGCTTTCATTGTAATCAAAGACATCTACTTACAACCATACTATAATTTCATTAAATATCGCACATAAACCTTTAGTAGTAAAACAAATTTAACATAATCTCAACGAAACTTCAATAAGTCATCCACTTCATTTCAATCAATAGGAAAATCCAATCGTAAATCCTAAACCTTCTACTCTACAAATAAAAGCGCGTACCTGTAACCAACGACGAATGACTCAAAGACGCTATCCCATGCCTGTGCTCCATGTCTCTCCCACTCGCCGACCGTCGAGACCTCACCGGTACCTCCCAACCAATTTCTAGGGGTACTCCGCTTCCCCCTTAGTCCCCCGAGCCGCAAAGGGGCCACACAAGATCCAGAGATAAGAATAGCTTCTCAGCTCGCCTCCAAGGCGGAGCTACCACTCCAACACAGCTAAGAATTTCCCAACTCCTCACAAGCAAACAATCAAGCCAAAATCCGGCTGCGTAACGTTACGCTAACCGTTCCTCTCCCCTCTTCCTTCTTTTCCCCTTCTTTTTATAGAAATTTGAGACCCACCTACTTTCCTAAATCATTATTAATTTCATTTTTTAATGACAAACCTCTAAACATTCTCTACCGTACAAGTGTCACTCATCCCCATGGTTCTCCAAAAATTAATTTCTTTTTAATAATTAAAAGACTCAATTCCCTCACCCCCCCCTAAAGTCGCTCCTAAAATTACTCCTAGGGTTCCTAGATCCCCTCTCAGCTTTTAATAACTTTCCTAAAATGAAGTTGCTGATTTTTAGTAACTCCTTAATTGTTGATTCATTTTTTCTTTTTACCCTATGTCCCCTACTTTCCTTTATTAAGTTTCCTTTATTTCAAGTTTCCTTATTTCTATTATTTGTTCCTTTCCTCTTTTTTTTTTTAAAAACCCAAAATGATAAAGCACTTATTAATCTTTTC
>ML812993.1:70268-87423 GCA_009831015.1 Picea engelmannii | reverse complement strand
TAAAATGAAAGGAAAATAATATGAAAATACCAAGGACAAAGCAGGTGGAAGGCCAAGAGTTGAGTACCCCGAGTTTTAGTTGCAACAGTTAATTTGCTGGGATTGTTAACTTTTCACTCCAAACTTTGATTGGGATGCAAGATGTCTTATTGGGAAGCTATGGTTAAGATATATAATGTGGAAAGTGATATGAACCCTAAAAACAACAACTGGGAAAGGATTAAACCATGTGATTTTCAGATTTGACCTGAAACTTATAAATTAAGGGATATTATAAAAAGGCCTTAACTGCCACCTAGATCACCATTTTACTTGGCAACACTGCTAATAAAACATAAATGGAATGAGATGGGACTTTCTTCACAGATCATGAGAATGTTGGAAGTGACATGTCCCTATACTCAAGATGATTTTGACAAAACAATCAAAGATGATCTGAGACAACAAGAAACTACTAATGCAAMCATGCAACTTTGATAGTGTACCTTCCTATATTTGTATCTACACGAGGCACTAGATACTAAATAATGTCTCTGCATGCTTACAAAATGGATGCTTGACCAATGTCATTGAGAATTCAATACATTTTAAGGAAATGTTCCCTATTGAAGATTTGGTGGCTTAGGCTTGTTATTCTTGTGTATGGGATGAAAAAGATATGTTGGATTAGAAATATTACCCTTGTGTATGGTGTATTAAGTGGTATTTGATTAATCAAATTAAGGATGAAATCACTGAGGTTGCACTTTGTCGAAAGAAACATTTCCTTTCTTTATTGCATGCTACATTTGGAAGTTGGCAAATGTCAATGTTTTTTATCCAAAGTGTCTTAGAAACCATTTAGCACACATAATGAAGGCCAACTATGGCACCCTTTTGAAACAATCTATTCCTTATTCATTGGTTTATGATGTTTGTAATATCTTGAAATTTATGCACTTAAATATACTGAAACTAGTTTTCAGGAGTATAAATTAGTAATATTTATAGTTCCCAAGCCAAGAAGAAAGAGGGAAGGGAGAAAGGAATTTACTGATAGTTTAAGTATAAAATAGAAATGATTCTTACATTTGGTTGTTGCATGAATATATTTTGATTTATATACACGTTGGAAATTTCATTTTTATATTTCATAAGTGGTTTATTACACTTTAGCATATCTCTAGACTCTCATACCAGCATAAGCAGATGCAAAAGTGGATCCTGTGGATCTTTACACACAAGCTACAAATTTTTGGGTTATGCCAGAACAACTTCTATTATATCATCCATCATATGTCATATAAATTCTATGATATATTAACTAGGCCAGCATACAAGACAAGGAGGAACACTTCTTTACAAAAAATTCACCAAGACTTTAACGGTTTAATAATTAAGTGAAAGATTCGCCAAGATTTTACAAGATTTTATAATTCAGTGAAAGATTCACCAATTTTTACAAGATTTTATAGTTCAGTGAAAGATTCACCCAAAAATTATATATACATATTATATTATTGATAAAATAGCCTTCAATTTTTCCTATGTATCATGGGGATTCACCCAATTATTATACATATAAATTTAGGGGGGGTTCTTAAAATCACCACTGAACTGAATTGATAGAAAGAATGCCTTATCGGATGTCGACCCATGCATTATAGGAGTTGAAAATGCAACTGAAGGAGTTGTTGGACCTAGGAATTATACGTCTAAGTGTATCACCTTGACGTGCACCTGTTATTTTCATACGGAAGAAGGATGGATTGTGGAGACTCTACATGGGCTATCGTTAATTGAACAAGGCAACAATCAAGAACCAATATATGTTTCCAATAATAGATGATCTGTTTGATCAAATGAAGGGTGCGACGATGTTTTTGAATATCAACATGAGATCAGGGTATCACCAGTTACGGATCAAGGAAGAAGACATTCCTAAGACCGCCTTCAAGATGAGGTTTGGACATTACGAATTTATCGTATTACCTTTTGGATTGAAAAACGCCACAGGGGTATTCATGAGCTTGATGAATGGGGTGTTTCACAAACACTTGGACAAGTTTTTTCAAGTATTCATTGACGACATTTTGATTTATTCTTGGATGATGGAAGAACATGACGAAAATTTGCGCTTCGTACTACAGTGTTTACGAGAGAACAAATTATACGGGAAATTGTCGAAATGCTATTTTTACCAATCGATTATTCATTATTTATGGCATGTTATATCCGGTGAAGGTATCATTGTGGATCCAGTGAAGGTAGAGGCTATTATGGAATGTCTTGTGCCAACGAACGTTCCTGAAGTACACAACTTCATGGGTTTAGCAAGATATTATCAACGGTTCATCGAAGGTTTTTCGAAGATAGAAAATCTGATTAGGGAGTTGCAGAAGAAAAACAAAAAGTTTGTATGGACCAAGAAATGCATGGAATCATTTTGAAGGCTCAAGGATCTATTGACAACAACATCGATACTAAAAGTCCCTGACATGGACAAGGAATTCTTGGTATGCACAAACGCATCCAAGGAAGGCTTAGGTGGAGTCTTGATCCAAGACGGTCGACTGATCGCTTACATCTCAAGGAAGTTAAGAAATCATGAGGAGAACTACGCGACACATTATTTGGAGTTATTAGCCATTGTGTATTCCCTCAGAGTGTGGAGACACTACCTGGTTGGACGGAAACTCGAATTGAAAACATACCATTTTGGTTTGCAACACATTTTTACGCAAAGTGACTTGAACGCACGACAAAGGTGTTGGTCGAAACTTCTTAGTGAGTATGATTTTGAGATTACCTACATAAAAGTAACAATGAATAGAGTGGTTGATGCATTAAGTCGGAGACCACACATATTTTCGATGATACCTCTTGAGACGAATCTACGTGAAAATATTCTAACTATACAGTGTGACGATGACTGGTATAAAGAGGTTAAGGAATTTATTGGACAAGACACCATGTTGGTACCAAAATTTGAGAGATTTACCGTTGACAATGATGGATTAATGAGATATAATAATCGGATTTACGTAACAACCAACGAAGAATTGAGAAGTTTGATATTAAAAGAACCTCATAGAGCAGTGTACATGGATCATCCAGGAGTCACGAAGATGAGGGAAGACCTTAAACCCTTATTCTTCTGGAAAGGAATGAAGGCGGACATAGACAACTACATGGTGAGACATCGAGAATCTCGACAAGTGAAGGTTGAACATAGACATCCGATAGGATTACTACAACCATACGCTATTCTGAAATCGAAATGGGAGGTCATTTCGATGGACTTCATTGTTGGATTATCGATGACGACAATGAGGCACAACTCGATTTTCGTGGTAGTTGACACTATGACGAAGAGTGCACATTTTATCCCTATGCGTATGGCATATCAGGCTCTAGACATAGCTAGATTTTTTATTAGCAAGATAGTGAGACTGCATGGCATGCCTAAGAGGATCATATCCGATCGAGGATCGATGTTTATAGGACGATTTTGGACTTGTTTCCAAAAGGCCTTGGGAACCCAACTTAACTTTAGTACCACATATCACCCAGAGACAGATGGATAGATAGAAAGAACGAACCAAATCTTGGAGGATATGTTGCATATGTACATGATGGACCAATAGAAGTTTTGGGAATAGTTCTTTCCACTGGTAAAGTTTGCATACAACAATAGTTATCAAAGCACCATTAAGATGGCACCATTTCAGTTTCTTTACGAACGAACGTCTCAGACGCCTTTGAGTTGGGATCAGCTTGAGGATAGGGTCCTGGTAGGACCAGAAGCGATCCAAGAAATGGAAGGGAAAATGAAAACGATAAGACAAATGATTAAGGAAGCACAAGATCAACAGAAGAGTTATGTTGATGCACATCACATTGATAGTAGTTACGAAGTTGGCGATCGAGTCTTCTTGCGGGTGAAACCGCACAAGACTTCGATCAAGTTTGAAAAGGGTGTTAAACTATCTCCTAGGTTCATGGGACCTTTCGAGGTTGTGGAAAAGAAAGGGCCCGTGGCCTATTGACTAGCCTTGCATGATTCTTTAAGGCATATGCACAATGTTTTTCACGTATTTGTTTTGAGACATTATGTTAGCGATCCTACACATGTGATGGACATGATTTATTTGCAGGTATCGGACGAGGGTGCGCTCATAGCAGAGCCAATCCACATTCTGGACCATCGCATTCGACAGCTACGACATCGAATAGTCGATCAAATCAAGGTCCAGTGGGACAATTATAGTCCACATTCGGCTACCTAGGAGGATGCATATGATATGCACCAACAATTTCCATTTTTGTTTGATAGCTAGACATTTAGATCTTGTCAAATACTTTATTTACTGCACTTACATATTGTGAAACTTTGAGACGAAGTTTAAAAAAAGAGGGGGTATATGTAACATCCCGCTCTTGGGTGCACATAATATGACTTATTCTTTGAGGACACTTGCGTGCAAGTGATCCAGTTCAATATATGACTGTCTATTTCGCTTATGGATTCTAATGATGATGTTATGTATATGATGTTATGTTATTTGATATCTATGTATAAAGAGGTGCTATTGACGGGTTTCTCCTGAGTGTGCAGGACACTTGACAGATTGAGGATGTCGATGGCATCGATGGACCTCCTTGGAATCTGGATCGAGTCAGGGAGTAGATTGTATATGGTTGGGTTTTCTATTTTTTGCATTGTGACACATGAGAAGGTATATTATGATGTTATTTATGGATCATTGACAATGTTTCATGGTGGATGCAGGCTAACGATTTCTTGCTAATCAAACTCACATAAGGAGTAGAGGGTCTATGCAAAGCAACTAGATATATTGAGGGAGAGGTGTGGTAGCATCCCTGCCACAACCTACTATCACTCTCGTCGTGGCTCAAATTGTAGGTTAACGATTACCTAGTTCGAGAGATCCACGATGTCATGAGGGAAGACTGAGACAGTCGCTCACAAAGATTCTAAGGGGCACGCAATAAGGTGGGGCCCTTATTCCTTAGAGGCCCTTAGTCTCCCACAAGGTTGCCTGATGAAGTATTAACTCCAAGGGTTGGACGTGTACCAAAATCAGTCAAAGGAGAGTGCACCCTTAGAGCATGTAGTCTGTCTTGAAGGGCACGTCGCATAAATAAAACATGAATAAAGGCAAGTGGCACCCTTGGAGCATGTAGTGCATCTTGAAGGGCACGTCACAATTTTTAACACAGGTGAGTCAATGAACCTAGGTTCCTAGAAAAAAAATTATTTGACGTGGTCAGCCTTAAAATAAATGTTGTATGAGTAAATTTTATTAATTATAAAATTCCCTTAAAAAATTGCTAAGCCTAGTGGAGATTAAAGCCTAGGTCTAAATAGGGTAAGAGGACTAAAAACTAATTAATCAATTAATAAAAGGGGGATGAAGAAAAATCAAGTTAAGAATTTAAAAGAGAAATAATTTATCTAAGAATTAATTATTGTTTATGTGAAAGACATGCTAATTTGGAACTTAGACAAAAGGGGAAATGAATGCAAAGAAGGAATGTGGAAACATAGAAAGGAATCTAGTCTAGAGAAATTTCCTAATTAAAACTCAACTAAGTTTTAGAAAGGCGTCAGTCATAAGAAGAAATAGAGGGAATAAAGGGACAACAAGGATAATTTTTAGGGGCGCTTTTAGGATGGGTGAGGGAAATTGGCAATTAATTAAATTAAATAAATGAATTTCTAGTGCAACTAAGGGATCGGGTGACAAGTGTACGGGGGAGAGTATTTCCTAATTAAGATTTAATAAAAAGAATTTAACGTGCATTTGGAAATGGTCACTAAGAGAACTCTATAAAAGTAATGGTAGATAAGAGGAATGAATCACTCTGGTATGCGTAAGGTTATGCTGCCAGAATTTCTTGACTGATTTTTCTTGTGGGAGTTGGGATACCCAACTCGGAAAGAGAGTGGTAGCTCGACCTTGTGAGGTGAGATGGGAGCTATATTTTTCTTTGGTTGTGTGTGTGTGGCCCCTTTGCAGATTGGGGGGCTAAGGGGGAAGAAGAGTATCCCTAGTGTTGATTGGGAGGTACCGGTGAAGTCTTCACAGTTAACAAGCAGGTAGCTGGACGTAGTGAGATCGTGGGAGGGCACCTTCGAATTTAAACTCATCGGATACGATATTTTATTTGAATTTGCATTTGTAAGGGATTTAATTTGTAAATAAGTTGACATTGGCCACAACCATTGGTATTATGTATATCGTTGGTGATTCCCTTGTCGTTGAACGAAATTTGTATCGCTTGCATTCTTGGAGCAACTAAATTAATAAATTAATACGACACTCATTCATGTTTTTGTGATCTAATTATTAAATTTTATGTATATCTGTATTGAATATGCTAAAGAGAGTAATTTCCTCTATATTCCATCTATCTACTTTTTTTAGATACTTTCACCTTCCTAATATTACATGATTATCCCACTTTACGCTGATGATATCCTTGAATATTGACTTTGGGATCGAAGCTTAGCCGTGAGTCTTCTTTACAAGCCCTTTCGATCCTCTGATAATAAGCATTGTAAGTCCAGTAGCTGCATAGTCAATCATTGATGTTGTGTGCCAAAGAAATATTGAAGTCTCTCCTTGGAGGGCCAAGCTATGCATTCTTTTAATATTGTTTTTTCTTTCTAAATCTTTGACTTAAATCAGTTTCCTGCAGAACAACCATTTGATAGGTTTTGCTGGAGACATTTAAATGACCTGGATTTAAGTATATTGAAGTTTTTCCTTTGTGCAAGGAACCTAAAACCCAAGACTAAAGTTTATCCCGAGATTGACTGACATCAAGAATTAATTATGTTTGCTACCTGAAAATAAATATTGGTTTACTTCTTTTTCGTATCAGTCTAAATTGTACCCTTGAATTATTCCTTGTGTGTTGCTTGCAAGTTCTCACGTTTGTCACCATTGTTACCTCTCATACAAAGCGAGTCTAGAAGACTAGTCTTCGGACAGATTTAAGGATCATTGTTTGTAATGAGGATCGATTGGCAATGCCACCATTTTGAGTATGTCTTGAAATCCTTGGGCTTTGCATTGTTAAGAACAAACCTAGACCCAACAACTCGAATTCACCCATATAATTTGTTTCCCTTAGGGTGATTTTGTTCAAAAAAAAATTCTCTGAGTTTTGCAAGGAACCCCTGTTGTCATTATTCTTCCTTTCGTTTCTGGGAGGGGGAGATTGTCTCTGTGAATTCCATGGTCTTCCTCGTGCATAAAACCCAAAAATTTTTGTTGGGTTGGCTTCAGAAATGCACCCAAGTCCAAATTATCTCCCGACTATTTATTCCCAAAATTAAATTCTAAGTGTGGCCTTCAAATTCGCCCAGACTTTGAGTCTCCTGGCATTTTTCTAATTCTTGGATTCTCTTCTGCGTTTAGCTCTTAATGTTTTCCCAGCTCTTCCACCATAATTTTCTGAGACTAGATTAATTATGGACTGCGTTTTTTTTCTATGCGCTTCTTTATTTATCCCAACGACCTTCCTTACTTAGCCTGACCGTCCTCACCAATCTGACGCTTGGCATGCAACCACTGCAAGTTTCTGGCTAGGGGGCATTTCCTGCATTTTTCTCCTTCCTTTTTATTGTCATGTGGGCCTGAATTTAAATGTTTTTAATGAAGTTTCAGAGGAGAGAAAATGTGCCTCCACCACACTTGTGGCCGACATCTCTCTGACATAACTCTTATACATTATCTTCCCTTCTTATCTTGTCCACCGACATCCTTAGATTAAAACCTCATGCTCCATTTAATTTCTGAAGGAACTTTTCCCCTTTAAAGATTTTATTTATTATTACCTCAGAGTGCATAGATAAAGGGGGACTCTAATTATTAAATTTTCTACCATAAGGTTGGGTTGTCAAAGGTTTGTTGAAAAAAAAAATTCAATTAAGATTGTTTAGTTAAAATCTTTTCAGAATGTGAAAATCGTAAATCAAGTGGAACTCGTTTAATGAAAACCCCTTTAAGGAAGATGGAGTTTGTTTAAATTATTAGCATTGGCACATGCATCAATAATAAGAATTTTCTCTTGCACTAACGAAGGTGTAAGGTAAGGATTGATTGGTTTAGATAATAGATTTCTCGCGTGCATAAATATATAATGTATTCAATACCTTGTGGACCTTAGACTTCTTGCACAAGTGGATTGTAATGAAGGGATGATGTTCTAGATAATAATTATATAATGTATTGAATACTTTGTGGACCTTAGACTTATTGTGCAAATGGAATGTAATAAAGGAAATGTTGTCCTATATGATGAATTTTCGCGCAATTAAAAGATGATGTATTGAATGATTTTGTAGTTACATTGGTGCCATAAAATTTAATGAATAAATACTTGCACCTTGTAGATAGAGTTGGTGATTACATGTGTTCCATGTTTAAGTTGATGTTCACTCTTGTGTTAATCATGATGTGGGTGCATGCTTGAATTAGAATTGTTTTACTCTTGCGACTTAATTTAATATTGATTGATTATGTAATTAGTTCACTTATGCGCCATGGAATTAAGTTGACGTATGATTTATTAAGCAATTATATTCTCTTGCTCCATTAAATAATTGATGTGATGGTTTATAAATTTATTATTCGTGTGCCATGATTCTGGTTAGTGAGATTGATTGTTGGCCTTTTGGTTTCTGGTTGATTGTGTTAGTTGGATGTAGACACCTCCTTGTTCCTTAGAACAATTGTTTGCCCTAAGACCTTAAATGGTTAAAATCAATTGGAACCTGGGCTTGAGCATTGCTTATGTGTCTTGGAGGTCCTAACCTTGCAGGGTAGGATGGGCGGGTAGAGATTTATATCACTTGTTTGGTTGAATGTTGTTTCAATTTTCTTCAAGCTTTCAATATGTGCTAATCTGCTAATTTGTTTATGTGTCGCTACCCTTTGTTGATGCATTGATTGCATTGATTGTGTCATTATTTAACTTACGATGATGGTTGATTTCATGTCATTACTAAATTGAGGATGTGTCGGCTTGAGGCATGATTTATTGTTAATGCGGTAAATTTGTTTCTTTAATTTGGATGGTGTGTCAATGATGTTGTTATTTGTGATGTATATTTCCTAACACTTATATATATATATATATATATATATATATATATATATATATATATATATATATATATATATATATATATATATTGTATGTCACTTTGTTGTCGTAACAAAGGGTTGTTACATCATCATTAGTGTTGGACATCATTAGTGTCGGACATGAAAAGTACCAATGACCATGATTTATCAAACTTATAGTAATGTCTAGATACATAAATTCATATGAAATATAAAACCAAGGTATAGTGACCATATCATAAAACAATATATCCCTCATCTTGTTTCACAATGCACTAAGCGTGAAACCATAATAATACGCCAAGACAAATAGACTCACCCTAAAGTAATGATATTTAACTTGTTGTAGAACAACAATATGCATACATACATCATATGGATGACAACATTAATGTTAGGGGGTGTTCCAATCCATTCCCCCTAAAGTAAGAACCATTCTTGATGCTAAATAGCCAACTCGTTGTTAATTATCAAGGATTAATACTTCCCATGGATTAAATTTTTCCTCTACTGAAATTTTCGTGTTAATATATAATAATATACTTCAATGAGAATTAGGGATTAGGTGAGCTACATCTCCCTCCATGACTAGTAATCAATAACAAGATATTAACACCTCCACTTGCGATCAAGTGACTTACACATCCTCTGATGGATAAGTACTCCATAATCAATCATTAGTAACCAATACATTACATATGGACAATTTCACATTAAACTATTATCAATCAACTACATTTCATCATATATCTAGTATTGTTTATTATTTATCTCCATCAATAAAAAAAATTGACAACATCACATCCTTATAATAATATGGTTATCATGATCAATCTAATTACTAAAATATCATTCAATATGTAAGATCGCCAAATACATATATCATCATGTTATATTTCCTATAATAATATGGTTATCATGATCAATCTAATTACTAAAATATCATTCAATATGTAAGATCGCCAAATACATATATCATCGTGTTATATTTCCTAGTACATTTTACCATTATTACCTATCAAGTATATATCATTGTTCATAATCCATATTAATTAATTTCTAATTTATTTAACAATATCTTTAGACATCATTCACTTTTCAATCAATGTATTGTCTTAAAAATTCAAATAAGTATCACTCATTCAACCAATGGTGCACCTTTCATCCATATATAATGCATCCCATGATAACATCATTAAGTATCATCTTTGAAATCCATCAAGCAACTACGTATCATCCTAATGACACTTTTTTCATCGATATTATGTATCTTCCATGACTCTATAGCATTTTAATATTATGTATCTTCCTATTATTTCTGTTAACCAATTTTCAAACATACTCTTCATGTCGAATCAATTCTCACTTGTTATCTTTTCGATAATTTAATGACCAAATTATTAAAAAAATCCAACCCAATTCATGCTCCTTCACATTATCAACCATTGTGCTCTATTGTTGGGAAAATCAGTCCTCTATCATTGAATCCCATCACTAATTGATTTAACATTTAGTGCCCAATCCTTAGTTTCGATTTCGTAGCAACAACCTTCCTCAAATTGTCTTCAAGTAAAACTTCCAATAAATGTTACTAGTCCATATCATAGTCTATACAAATGTTTTTAGAAGTTGGTCTCCACTGTATTCAATTGTTTGGATTAATTTATGTCCTTGTAACATGAATCTATAAACTTTCTTCTAATCGTGTTCATAACACTAAGATAAAACAACTCTTATAATAAATTGCATAACCAAGAACATAATTCTCTGTCAAAAATCATCCTCTTTTTATGTATTAAAAAATAAATCATCTGGTTAAAAACGTATTCACCATTAGACTAAAAGTGTCCACCAAATATAATAAATTGCATAACCAAGAACATAATTCTCTATCAAAAATCATCCTCTTTTTATGTATTAAAAAATAAATCATCTGGTTAAAAACGTATTCACCATTAGACTAAAAGTGTCCACCAAATATATGACCACAGTAATAACAAATCATTAATCAATATACAATATCTTTGTTTTTCCCATATTTTACTCCATAGTATTTTTCTTAAGTTTCTTTTCACAAGAAAATGACTTTCTTTCATTCATCTATAAATTGTATGACTTTCTTGAATTTTAGATGGAATAAGTTGCACACTTCACTCTTTGTTTTTCCCATATTTTACTCTATAGTATTTTTCTTAAGTTTCTTTTCACAAGAAAATGACTTTTTTTCATTCATCTATAAAGTGTATGACTTTCTTGAATTTTAGATGGAATAAGTTGCACACTTCACTCATAAGAAAGTTATATTCTTCTTAATTAGTCATAATCATGGAATTATGACCTTCTTTTTTATCCATGGTTGATCCTTCTATGTTATAACATTGTATGTAAATGTATTAAGTAAAGAACATCATCATATAAACAAGTGTGCAAAATTTAACAATATGCATATATGTTAAGTATCTTCATCAACAATTACTCATTATATATAAGGCTAACTCATAGTTAGAGACACTTAGTTTTGTTTAAATCCTAGGCCACAACCCAAAATTTCATTATCAATCACCATCATGTCTAGTTGTAAGGTTTATTTTCTAACAATTCTACTCAAAGTACTTTGACTTAATAATTATTCATTCCAAACAAATAACTCATATCATCATATTAATTTTTTTTTAGGAATATGATGTTATTCCATTCCTTTAATAATAGTTTCCATGTCCCAACAATGTCATGCCTTGAAGGGTTTAGATGGTGTTGATCATGCAAGAGTAAGTGTGTTATTAAAAAAAGAAATAATATTCATTAACTATTGATTGAAACTTCAAATAATTCACTTTTCTTAGAAAATGGTGGTACATATTTTGGGGTGTATTCCACTTTTCTTAAAGAATTTTGATACCTAATACCCCATGACTTGTATGAGTGACTGAAGGATCAATGCACTTGTGATTTTGATCCCAACCAATAGTTCCACAAATGAGATCTATGGATTATCCATGGATGTTTTCTAGAGACATTTATATCATTTGCTCATCTAACCCCCATGATGTTAGGTGTTTGATGGATATTGTACCAAATAGTATTGTACTTTATTCTCTTCCTCTCCCACATGATTATTTTTCTTCTTGAATGAGGGTCATGATCTATGGTTATCATCAGTGTATTCTAAAATAGCTCACAACACTCTAAATTGTTGTATCCTACTAGGTTGTTGAATGGTGTGTTCATAATTTACCTTTAGATAAGTGTGTCACCTTCTGAGTTGAGTTGTACCACTAGTTCCCTAGGTAGGTGTTTCATATCATCCCCTTCATTTTCCCTATCCATTTTCACACCTCGCCATTTTCATTCATTTTTATCATTTCCCCTTTTCATGATTAACTTGTGATATGTTATGTAGAAAGGTCTAAAATAAAAAGAAAAGTCCCATGTATAAAAAAATCCTAAATCAAATGAAGAGAAAAAATGTTTGAAGAAGAAGTAGCTAAAATCATATTATTATATATAGGAGCCATGCCACCTAGAAAAAAATCCTTATTGCCTAAGTTGAGGCACACATGTGGAAAGTAATAATGATATCCCCTAGCTCTTTAAATCTAAGGGGAAGACCTCTTATTCACTCATCATATATGACTATAAGGGTTAACTCATGAAAACACCATTTCCCTAGTACCACATGCATCACATCACCTACGCTTAATTTAGGATTCCTAGGAAATGCATCTTATATTAGGGGTTTTCACATGTAATTAAGGTTAATGATGTACACACCATGGTCAAATTAGGAAGGGGATAAAAATTAAAATCGTTATTGAGTTATTATAAGATGTTACTTGGTGGTCATCACTATTTGGCACATATTTGGAGGTGCATGTCACCCTTGTTGAGGTGTCATCCACCCTTTTGATGAGGTTGTTGCTTGGGAAATGAGGCTTGTTTTGACCCCTCTTTCCTTGGAGATGACTTTTATCATGGTTTGAGGAGTTAGTTGCACTTTGGAGACTTCGCATTTAAACAACTGGAGCATTTTGAGATGATTCATCCACCTTTTTTGAGCCACTCGTGCCTCTTGGACGACTTCCTAGCTTGGTCATTTCACTTCTTAGAGAAGTCGTCCTTGTTTGATGGGGTTGTTGAGTCTCACTCATTGCTTGGGTAGGCCACACATGCCACTCTCACAAGCTTGAGGAGGTCAAATTAATGGAGGAATGTGCCACACATGTGAGGATTTCCTTATCAACATGATTTACTCTTGGATGTGCTTTCTTTATTGGATATTAGTTACTCATGGACATAATCCACTATTTTCATTGTATTGTTGACTCTATCTCTCTAGTTATCTAAAGAGATAATAATTCTTTATGGGTTCCAAGGCTAGATCTAAGATTTTATTATTATTATACTGAGGAGGTTTTTGGTTTTCTTCTCTATATAAGAGAAGCTCCTCTCATTGTAAATTTGATATAAGCTTTTGGAGAATACAATCTTGAACTCGTGTCTAGTTTCTATTGTTATGGTTATGGATGGTTGATTGGAGTGCTCAAGTGGAAGAGTTTGTTGTGTAGATGTTTGATTGATGGATGAAGTTTCAAATGCATGATCTTGAAATAATTTTTGGGTGATCTCTCTCGCTAAATTTTTGTGGTATTTGGTATTGGAATAGTTAAGTGTGATCACATTTCTCAATGCATGGTTGTATGCCCTCTTAGCTCTTGCAAAGTAAATCTCCAATCAAGGTTTGTGAATATCTCTACTTTAATATTTTCCTTTGTTATTTATAAAATAAATTAATACACTAAAATATAGTTAGGTTTTGAACACTTTATCCCTATCTATATTTTATTCTACCCTAAGCTTCCATGAAGAGCCTTAGTTGACCCCATATGCCCTAATTTGATAGCAATGCACTAATCACTTATTCTAGCCAAATGAATTTACATTTCCGTTATTTATTTGTTATTTTATGTAGATTTGAAATTTTATATTTTCTTACACATAAAATTCATCCATAGAAATCCTAGGTTGCATGGTGGATTGCCTTGGTCTTAAGCTAGAAATTACCCCTTTAAGGAAATATTCCTTGTTGTCCAAAAAATCTGCATTTAAATAGGGTAAGTTAAATAATTTTACAAGGTTGTTTATTGATTGTACTTTTCATATTTAGTAAGTGACTAAACTTATTTAGATTTACAATTTTTTACCCTTAGATTCACCTAATTTCATATCTAATTCAAGGTTAAAACAATTTGTTGTAATACACTTGACTACTAGTTTAAAATAATTCATCTTTGAGGCAAGTTTATAACAACACTTAGCTACATTTCAGATCTATAATTTAAAGGGATTAATACACATAAGAAATGCTTCACAACCCCTAATTCCACCACAATAAAATATGAAAAAATCAGATCCAAACTTAGTCATTGAGAATTAAATTGATTAGCAACCAGAAATCATACATAGTTGATTCAAGTAAGTAGTAACCTAGGGCATCTTAGATTTCTTACCTTTGGGAACCTAGTTTCTATTAGGGAAGCCCCCCTTGCGTTGGACTACCCAACCTAAAGTGAGGGAAGTAGTTGTTGAGGTGATAGTGACAACTCTCCCGAGTTACACTTGAGCTTAGAACCTAGTGAAGGCTTTGCACTAAGGGGTGTAAGTTCAGGTGATAACATTTTTGTGTCGTTGTCGGGGACAAAGTCCTTTCCCTAGATTTAGAATATTATGCTTCAAAACACTTAATGAGTAGAAAACAAAATTTTATTTAGCACACTCATATAGTGACTCCAAAAGAAGATATATTGAGTAGGAGATACTCCACAAGAAGTTCCTCCCAAAGAATTTTTCCAAGATATTTTGATCTGAAAAATATTTATAGAAGGAGAATAAAAAAAGGTTATAAATCTTCATTAAACAACAACATTGTAATCCTATAATACATAAGAATATTGTTCACTGGTAACTCAAGTTCATTAATCATGGTCAATCAATTGTGGGTTAAAAATATCTATAAGGCCTTAGATATGTCTAGGATTTGAGGTTTCCCTCATGACATGCCTAATAAATATGATAAATGGCTTCCAAAGTTTTCAGGCAATAATGTAGCAATAGTTGAAGAATGTATAGAATATTTGTATAGTAAGGTTGGTGGCATAATATCCCTCAAGATCATGAAGATGTTGTCATAAAATTATTTGAAATCTCATTAGATGAAGAAGTTAAGTCAGAGTATATAAACCTAGAAGATGGCAGTATTAAAACATGGAAAGCCTTATTCGATGCCTTCATGAAAGCATGGGCTATCAGAAATTATGATAGAATGTCATTGAATCAACTCCATGATACTAAGAAGAAAGAAATTGAAATGGTGAATGAATTCAATGATAAGTTCGGGAAGTTGGTTGAAAAAATTCATGATAAGATTAATCCCAAAGATGATTCCATCCTTTTACAATACAAAAATTCATATGAGGGTTAGTTTGGTATCATGTTAAGAGATAAGTTCCCTACCACCTTAGTCTCAACTCAATATTCGGCTAGTAAAATTGAATAAAATATGTTTTTCACCAAAGTATATCCTTTAGGATCTTCAAGGGCATCCACTTCAAAGGTGGAAACCAAACCTAAAATTTTGAACATAGTTGATCCTGTCCAAGATTCCATAACTATCCTAACTCAAAATTATGAGAAAGTTACTTACGATCCTATTCAAACATAGACTCCAGTTCCCCTTTCAAAGCTAATCAATATTCCCTCACAAATGGACAAGCTGAATAAATTTCTTAATCTAGAAAAAGAAATAGAAAACCCACCTGTAGTTTGCAATCCATGCATCAAGATAGGAAAAACATGAGTTGTGCACCTTTTTTCATTACCTTGATAGAAAATGACCTTCTTCTTCATAACTATATGTTATATTATGGGGCCTCAACTAATGTAATTCCATTGAAAGTCGTGAACAAATTAGGCCTAAAGACTACAAAACCATATAGGAATGTATGTGGTATGGATTTGAGAGGAATAAAGGTGTGTGGTCTTATCAAGGATCTAAATGTTAGTCTAATTACATATCCATACATCTTTTTTATTGATGGATGTGGTAGTTATAGATGTACTACATGCTTGGGGAATGTTATTATCCAGAAAGTAGGTTATAGGTTTGGGGGGTAATATTTAAATGGATTTATCTTATGCAACCATCCCAAATTGTGAGGGTACTTATGTCACACTTCATAGGGAGCCAACAATAAGATACCAAGTTGAAGATCCCAATGATCCTATGAATGAACTAATTTGTGTAGATGGGGAATTTGGAAACTTATGTATATTTGCAAACTCATTAACACCAAAAAGGGAAGAAAACCAAGATAATGAGTCTAAGGGAGTATTTCCTATGCATTTTGATGGTTCTGAGTCTAGAGCAGGAGTCAGATTCAAAAAAAAATTTACTTCTTCGAGAGGCACCCTCAAGAATTTTTCATATAGACTTGAGTTTGATTCCACTGATAGAATTGTTGAATATGAAGCCTTAAGTCTAGGATTGTAATTGGCCTAAGATATGGGAATAAAATGCTTAAAAGTAATCGAGGACTTTGATATCATTGTATTACAATTAAAACAAGCATGTGTTGCTATGAATGAAAGATTAAAAAAATACAAAAATGTAGTATGGGATACCATGGAAGTATTTGATGCTTTCACAATTGAATCAGTTCCTAGAGAGATAAATGGTGTTAATGATACAATGGTAGTAGCAACAACTAATATACAACCTTGTGAGGAGTTGGTCTTGGGAGAGTGTAAAATGGAAATCATTTTTAGACCAACTATGCCAGACAATTTTAAGCATTCGTAGACCAACTATGCCCAAATTGTTCATTTTTTGAACAACTTGCAAGAATTATCAGAAAACCGAGTAAATTAGCAAGATGAAACTAAGAATGTCAATATAAAGATAGAAGACTTGACAAATAATAAGGTCTCACAAGGAGTAGCTCCCCTAGAGAGAATTTTTT
>ML812993.1:28895-45584 GCA_009831015.1 Picea engelmannii | reverse complement strand
ATGAAACAGAGGAATAAGGGAACTAAGCCACCATTCTTCATAAATAAATATCAGGAACAACCAAATTCTAAATAATCAAGAATGACAGAGACATTGGAGAAAATACCAATGAAACCACCTATTCAATATTGGGGTTGAAAGAGAGATCATATGTACAGAGATTTCCCTCGCAGAAATGAAAGACTGAGGATTGTTCACAATGTATAGCAAGCTGAAACAGTGGAGGATATGAGCAGAAGTGTACCTAAGATCTATGTAGCCTTGGACAACAAGAAAGATAAATTTTAGTCACATACAATTGAAGTTGAAGATGAGATAAATAACCATCCCATTTCCATTTTAATTGATTCAGGAGCTATTCATAGTTATCTAGATCCTAAGATGGTGGAAAGATTTCATTTTCCAAGAAGAAAACTTGGAAAACCTTGGATGGTGCAGCTAGATACAGGTAAAATAAAAATTAATGAGATGGTTATTGCATGTCCAATGAACATGAATGGAATGAACACCAGTGCAGAGTTGAACATCATACCTTTAGGTTCCTATGACTGCCTAATTGGCATGGATTGGTTGGAAAACCATCATGATGTCCTAGAATATTATAATAAGGAATTTACTTTCTTGGATGAGAAATTAAACGTAAGGACAATACAAGGAATTCCCAAAGAAATGACTGTCGGAGAAGTTTCAGTCTTGTGGTTGAAGAAAATTTACAGGAAAGGGTGTCAAATATTTGTCACACAAATGGAAGAGAAACCTAAGGATAAGGTGCAAGACATTGAATATTATGCATTCCTAAAAGAGTTTGAATATGTGTTCAAGAAAATACCAGGATTGCCACCAAAAAGTGATATTGATTTCTCCATTAATCTAATGTCTGAAACAACTCCAATATCTAAGACTCCTTGCAGGATGAGTACACCAGAATTTAAAGAATTGCAAATGCAATTGGAATAACTTCTAAAGAAAGGGGTATATACACCCAAGTGTGTCACCTTGGGGTGCCCCAGTATGATTTTTGAAGAAAAAGGACGGAACTTTAAGACTTTGCATAGACTTCAGGAAGTTGAATAAGGTAACTGCAAAGAATAAGTATCATTTGCTAAGTATGGATGATCTCGTTGATCAGTTGAAAAATGCAAAAATATTCTCCAATATTCATCTCAAGTCAGGTTATCATCAAGTAAGAATTAAAGAAGAAGACATCAACAAGACTGCTTTCAGAACTAGGTATGGCCATTATGAGTTTACATTGGTTCCATTTGGGTTAACTAATGCACCAGTTGTCTTCATTTGTCTCATGAATGGTATATTCAGAAATTACTTGGAAAATTGTGTCATTGTCTTCTTGGATGATATTTTGATATATTGTAATTCTGAAGAAGAGAATGAACAACACTTGAGAATGGTGTTATAGGTATTGATGGAGCATCAGTTGTATGC
Source organism: Picea engelmannii (assembly GCA_009831015.1). NCBI lineage: Eukaryota > Viridiplantae > Streptophyta > Pinopsida > Pinales > Pinaceae > Picea > Picea engelmannii. The sequence continues at coordinate 44,141 of ML812993.1, read as the reverse complement.
CAAATTGAGAAAGTGCTCATTTTACCAGGAGAAATTTCATTACTTGGGCCATATTATCTCAAACAAAGGGATAGCAGTAGATCCAGAAAAGATAAAGACCATTGAAGGATGGCCAACACCAAGGAATGTCTCGGAAGTGAGGTCATGCATGGGCCTTGTGGGTTACTATAGGATATTTATTGAAGGATTCTCAAAGATTGCACACCCAATTACTTCTTTGCAAAAGAAGGGTGTGAATTTTGAGTGGACACGGGATTGTGAAAGAGGTTTCCAACACTTGAAGAATTTATTAACAAGTGCTCCAATACTAAGGATTGTTGATCCAAATGAAAATTTCATTGAATACATTGATGCATGTAAAAAAGGACTTGGTGGAGTCCTCAATCAAAATGGGTATGTAGTATCCTATGAATCAAGGAAGTTGAAGGAACATGAAAGGCACTATGCCACCCATGATTTGGAGTTGGAATCCATAGTGCATGCCTTGAATATGTGGAGGCACTACCTCATGGGGAAAATATTTGAGTTGAGGACAGGCCATAGTGGTCTGAAATACTTGTTTGGACAACCAACTCTTAATGCCAGGAAAAGTAGGTGGTTAGATTTCCTCAATGAATATGATTTTGATATAAACCATTTCAAAGGTAAAGAGAACAAGGTGATTGATGCACTCAATGAGAGAGTACATGAGATTCAAGATATAGCCATTATGGTGCAGACCGCACTCCACAAAGCACGTCCACTCCCACCAGGACCTTCCTTTATCCTAGGCCCGAAGAACTTCAAGGTTCTTCTGATCCCTTATCGGGACCCCTTAATACCCACAGAATGCTCTCCGTGATCTCCCTTTGGCTTATCGGGAAATCGGGTCTAGTGTTATCGTGAAACTCGCGAGCGCGTTCCTCATGCTACATAAAACCCCGAAACCCGATGGGTTTCGATGTCAACACTGTTCTATCCTTGGTCGGGGACTCCCCTATCAGGAAATCAGCATATGCAGTGTCATATTTCTCGGGCCCTACAAATCCCCGACTCCCGAATTTGCGATGGCACCTTTCTCCTTTTCCAAGCTCCTCCCAGCTAGCCCTTCTCGCATATGACATGTCGGTCCACTGGACCACGTCTTTCTCCCTAATCGGAGTTTCGAACTTCACGGAAATGATATGCACGGAACTCGCGCCCTCGAAAATCTCGATTCTCCGATCCCCGATGCCACCTGTATTCCACTCTCTCCTGTGGTCCCACACTGCCACGTCACCGTCGGGATATCACGGATCACGATCCCAACGTGCAAGTGTTCCCTGTAGTCAAGAACCCCGATTCTCTGATGCCACTTGGCGTCCACCCACGACAAGGCTTAGCCTTCCGACACCTGTCCTCCTCTCCAGTGCCTATGGCCCGGACTTCCGCTCGTTCGGGATTTCGCGTTTTGGGAAATCGCGATTCCCGTTTCACAAATTCACGGACCCTTCTAAACCCCGATCTTCGATATGGGGTGACACCTGTCCTCCACCAAATGCTATAACTGTGGGACCCGTCGCGTTTCGGAGTTTCGCGACTCCTCCGGTCATGAGTTTCTCGACATCAAGAATCCTGAATTACCGAACTCCGACTCTTCCCGATCCTTGGACACGCGTCCCGCAGATCAACGGCTCTGATCGAGTTGGGAAATTGCTAATCGCAATTTCAATATGCTCGAATCTCCTGTCTCCAGAAACCCCGAATCTCCGATTCCCGATTCTTCGGGATCTCCTGCCACGTGTCCCTGCGGATATCGACGGCTGAGATTCTCCATCGGGGTTTCGAGACTTAAAAGGTCTCGGTTCTCTCGTTTTGTAAAACCCCGATGCCTCCAAAGTCTCGATGAATTCTCATAATGCTGACACGTGTCCAGTCGGGATCAACGACTCGGATCTCTTCTCGGGTTTTTGGGACTTTCAGGGTCTCTGATTCTTACCCTATGGAAACCCGAAGTCTCTGAAATCCCGATGACTCCTTCTCGGCACACTAGAGCTTAAACCTAGTGCAACTTTCCCGTGATCTAATGGCTGACGGGAAAACATCCCCTGATCCAACGGCTCAACAATTCTCTCGAGCTTGGGCTTGGTTGTGGTCGTAACCTGCTCTCGCTTTCACAAGATCCGCCGGCTGATGGGTTTTGTCGATCTCCTCTATGATATTCTGCCTGTCGGTTTCTTCCCTCTTAGGGATTTCTTGCACGAATTATCATGTGCACCCTTTCAATAATTCTGAAGGCCTCTCTCCCTCCTGAGATTTCTTCAGAGTTTCTCAATCTCTTAGAAAAGAGATTTATTTGTGCGCACTCTTTTGCGCTCAATATCCAACAGTTTCCCCAGTATTGAATCTGCCCGACTCTGCGCACTCCCTGCGGCAACAATCTTCGATTTCTCTTCACTCAGATTTGCAACGAAGGCTTCCTCTCCTGCCTGTGCACTCTTTGCACGGCTTCAACAGATTACTTCCACTTCTTGGTGAATGAGGACAAAGTAAAATTGTTGAGCCTTCATCAACGCACTCCCTTGCGGATGAATTCCACTACACCCCTGGCAGGAATCTCCTGGCTCAGACAGAGAAACAATTGAAACTCATTTCATCTCTCATTCTGACTTCAGTTTCAAACCTGAAATCTCATGCACAGCATATACAAAGCAAATGCATAACTAGAAAACATACATTCAAGAGCACATAAACAACATACACAGAGAAACAACACCATACATGAATTTGAATCAGAACCTCCTTCTATATATTCAAAATGCATGTACATGGGTGTTCTTCACAATTTTCTTTGCTTGCTCTTCTCTCCTGAATGCTTGATAATGTTACAATGTACAAAGGAGGGTGTCTATATCCGTTTTCCCTCTCGAACTCTAAGACTGTCTAATCTAGACTTAAAATCCTATCTACCTGCATTAATTAAAGTAAATGCCTCCTATCTATTTCAGACAAGAGCGTAAGGCTCGAGGTCTGATACAATACGACAAGCGCTCCTTCATAAATGTTTCCTTGAAGGTTTGGTGCTTCATCTTTAATGAAAATTCAAAAAGTTTATCAAGCTTATATGTCATGTGTTTAAAAACACATGCGCTGGCTCCACGCTTTCTTTGGTAGTAGCGATGCTCCTACATCATACTCCCTTGCTTGAGAGATTTCATGGGCTCCTGTCCATGAGCTCCTGCACGGTCTGTCCGTGCCTTTGAATCACTGCTTCTGTCTCCCAACTGGCATCCTCCACTAGATGGTTCTTCCATTTCACCAGATACTCAAAATATTGCTTTCGCCTGGTCTTTTTGCTCACCCTCTTGTCAAGTATATACTCCATTTGTGGCTTCTCTGCAATCGGCATCTGCTTCTGCCACTGGACTTCTGGTTGTTCATCACCTCCAGCTCCTGCTTCTTCAGCCTTATATGGATATAAGTCTGAGACATTGAATGCCGGAGATATTCCGATCTCATTCGGCAATTCAACCTCATAAGCATTCTCTCCCAACTTCCTCAGGACTCTGCATGGCCCAATTTTCTTCATTTTCAGTTTGTTGTATGTTCCCCTTGGGAACCTTTCTTTCCTCAGATGTGCCAGAACCAGATCGCCAACCTCAAATCGAAGTTGTCTCCGATGTTGATCCGCTCTGCGCTTGTACTCCTGGTTCGATTCTGTCAGTCGCTGCTTCACCCTGCTGTGAAGAGCCTCCATCGCCTCTGCGAATTCTTTAGCGCTTGCACTCTGAGTCATTATTTGTTCTGAAATCCTCAGCTCTGAAACACCTTTTAGATGTCTGTCGTATACTATTTCAAACGGACTTTTCCCTGTTCTTCGATTCACCGAATCATTGTAAGCAAATTATGCATGTGGCAACACATTATCCCAACTGTTGTGGTGTTCCATCACTAAAATCCTCAGTAGGTCTCCTAGACTTATGTTGACCACTTATGTCTGCCCATCTGTCTGTGGATGATAGGCTGAACTGAACATTAAATCAGTTCCCATCTTCTTCCAGAGTGTCCTCCACAAATGTCCAACGAATTTGGTATCCCTGTCTGATACAATGTTTTTCGGCAATCCATGAAGTCTAACAACCTCTTTGAAAAATAAATTTGCGATGTGAGTAGCATCGCTGGTCTTCTGACATGGGATAAAATGTGCCATCTTTGAGAACCTGTAAACCACCACAAAGATCGAATCATGTGCTATTTGCGTCCTCGACAATCCTAGTACAAAATCCATGTTGATCGCCTCCCATGGCCTTTCTGGTATGGGCAATGGCTGATAAAGACCTGCATTCTGCTTCCGGCCCTTCGAATGTTGACAAATTCGACACCTTTCAACAAACCTCTTGACATATTCTCGCATGCCCGGCCAAAAATACGATTCGCTCAGCTTCGCGAACGTTTTGTCATGGCCAAAGTGCCCTGCTAAGCCTCCACTGTGCTTTTCTTTCAACAAGTTCTCCCTCATGGAGCAATTTGGAATACACAATTGATTTCCCCTAAACAACAATCCTTCTTGGATCATGTAATCTATCCATTGACTTCTGTCTCTGAGAACTGGGTTCTCAACTACTCCATACGCTTCTGCAAAATCTGCATCACCTGCGTACATCTCCCTGAGATCATCAAAGCCTAAAGTCTTGACTTTGAACTCCTGCAACAACAAACATTTCCTGCTCAAAGCATCAGCCACTTTGTTAGCAGTACCTGAAATAAGTTTGATAACAAATGTAAAATTCTGCATGTATTCTACCCATTTAACATGCCTCTGATTTAATTTCTCCTGCTGAGTTACATACTGTAATGCATGATTATCACTATATAAAATGAATTCCCTTGGAATCAAATAGTGTCTCCATTTTTTCAATGCCTGTATGATGGCATAAAATTCTTTATCATATGTGGAGTATTTTTCCTTTGCCTCATTCATCTTTTCACTGAAATGAGCAATTGGTCTGTCATCCTGACTCAAGACCGCTCCTATGGCAAAGCCACTTGCATCACATTTCACCTGGAACGTCTTTCGGAAATCCGGCAACACCAACACTGGTTTCTCTGTGATCTTCCGCTTCAACAGATTGAAGCTTTTCTCAGCCTCCTCAGTCCAATGAAAATATTTATGTCTTTTCCTGACTGTGTCCATCATCGCTGCGCTGATTCCGCTAAAATTTCGGATCAATTTCCTGTAGAAACTCGCCAGTCCATGGAAACTTCTCACCTCGAAAACATTTCTTGGTGATGGCCAATTCTTTATTACATCCACTTTACTTGGATCCATATTCAATTCATTTGCCTATATGACAAACCCTAAGTAAATGAGTTCTTTCTTCATAAATGAAGATTTCTTCATGTTGATTAACAGCTTCTCCTGATGTAGCTTTCTCATTACTGCAGCTAAATGCTTCAGATGTTCTTCTTTTTTTTTTGTTGAAAATCAAGATGTCATCTAGGTAAACAATGAAGAACTTACCAATGAACTCTTTCATAACTTCGTTCATCAGTCTCGTGAATGTACTCGGTGCATTCGTCAAGCCAAACGGCATGACTAGCCATTCATACAATCCTTCGTTGGTTTTGAAGGTTGTCTTCCACTCATTGCCTTCCCTCATGCGAATCTGATGGTATCCGCTTTTCAAATCCACCTTTGAAAAAAATTCTTCTTTGCTTAAGCAATCCATCAGATCATCCATTCTCGGCAGTGGGAATCTGTACCTGATGGTAATTTTGTTAATGGCTCTGGAATCGGTACACATTCTCCAACCTCCATCTTTCTTTGGGCTGAGTACCGTTGGAATGGCACACAGACTCAAAATTTCCCTGACCAATCCCTTGTCCAATAACTCCTGGACTTGCTTTTTAATCTCCTCGTTCTCCTGAGGCGTCAACCTGTACGCAGCTTTATTTGGAAAACTAGCTCCAGGTACAAGGTCTATGTGGTGACTTATGCTCCTCACTGGTGGCAACGAATGAGGCAGTTCGTCTACCACAATATCAGTGAACTCTTCAAGTAGCTCCTGAATTTCTTCCGGCAAATCATCCACTCTTGTGCTCGTCAAAATGATTTTTGGTTTCCTGACCACAAAGAATTGAGGATCTTCTTTCTTCTTGACTTCTGTAAGAAGATCCTTCCCACTCATGAGAAGTACCCTATTGTTCACTTCTGGCTTTACCTCCTTATCTTTGATCGGAAGTAACATATGTGTTCTCCCATTCTTTTCCAGGGTATACGTATTCATTTTCCAATCATGAATCACATTTCTATCATACTGCCATGGTCTTCCCAGCAGTAAATGGAAAACATCCATAGGAATGACATCACATAAAATTTTGTCATTATATCCTCCTATTTTAATGTCAACTAAGCACTATTTAGTGACACTGACCTGATGTCCCTTCTGTAGCCATGAGACCTTATATGGACTCGGGTGATCAGTCGTCTCCAACTCTAGTTTCTCCACCATCTCGGTTGAAACGAGATTATCGGTGCTTCCACTGTCCACAATGACTTTGCATTTCCTGTCTTTGGTCTTGCATGCAGTTCTGAACAGTTTGCTTCTCTGAGCTGTGTTCTCCACCTCCCTCTCGGGTGTTAAGAGAAATTTACGCATCATCAATTACCTTCCATCTTCTGCGTCTTCTGCATCAGCAGCTCGCCTCTGTGCCTCGGTGATGTGCGCTTCTCCTCCATCCTTCTTTCTATCTGGACAATCAACTGCCTTGTGCCCATTCTTCCCACATGTGTAACATGTGATGATTCCTCCTCTTCCTCTACCTCGACCTCTAGTACGAGGAAGAGTGTTTGCATCAGCGTAATCTCCTCACTGATCATTTTTTTGCCTTCTCTGTTCCACATGTGGCCCTCGTTGTGAGGTTCCACCTCTTTCAACTTTACCCTGAGGTCTCTTCCACTCCTCCTTGGGCTTCTGGTATTTATCCTGGGCAACTAATTTACCCTTGGGCTGACTTCTGCCTCTACCTCGCTGTGTTGGCTTATGGCTCAGATTTTCCTCAGCTTTCAAAGCCATCTGATACGCATCCTCCACCGTTCTGATGGTTGTCATACTCATCTCGTCCTGGATATCGTATCTTAAGATATTCATATACCTGGCTACTTTTTCATCATCACTCTCTCGATGGCCTGCTCTGATATTGAGCCTGTAGAATTCCTCGGTATACTCCTTCACCGTCATCAACTTCTGTCTCAGGTTCTGCATCCTTCTGAATAGTGTGATTTGATAATCCCTTGGGATGAACTTTGCCTTCATCTTCGCAATCATTCGATCCCAACTTTTGATCTTTTGCTTGCCTTTGGAACGTCTATCTGCCTGAAGCTCGTCCCACCATAATGCTGCATGTCCTTTCAATTTCGTGATAGCATGTCTAACCTTCTTATCCTCTTCGATATCCTCATAATCGAAGTAGGTGTCAAGAGCTCTAATCCAATCCAACAACTCTTCTGCATCCAGACTTCCTTCATAAGTTGGAATGTCCATTTTTGTCTTTGAACTCATTCTGGCAATGGCTTTAATCAATCGCTCATTGGCTGCATCTTCGGCTACAACTTATCCCTGCTGTTCAGCTTCAACTTCGCCTTCGGAGTCACTTAGATCTCTAGCATTTGTTGTGCGTCTCTGCACTGCCTCCATATCTTCCAGCCTCGCTCGAAGATCTCGTATCTGCCTCTCCATTTCTAGATTAGCTACTTGTCTGCCCCTTCTTCGCACATCCCTATCCTCGGGTTCAGGTGACTGTCTTTCTCTTCTGGGCGGCATGGTGAATTTTTATCCTCTGCTATGGAAAGCAAAGAACTTCCTCGCTCTGATACCACTTGGTGCAGACCGCACTCCACAAAGCACGTCCGCTCCCACCAGGAACTTCCTTTATCCTAGGCCCGAAGAACTTCAAGGTTCTTTCGATCCCTTATCGGGACCCCTTAATACCCACAGAATGCTCTCCGTAATCTCCCTTTGGCTTATCGGGAAATCGGGTCTAGTGTTATCGCGAAACTCGCGAGCGCATTCCTCGTGCTACACAAAACCCCGAAACCCGATGGGTTTCGATGTCAACACTGTTCTATCCTTGGTCGGGGACTCCCCTATCGGGAAATAGGCATATGCAGTGTTGTAGTTCTCGGGCCCTATGAATCCCTGACTCCCGAATTTGCAATGGCACCTTTCTCCTTTTCCAAGCTCCTCCCAGCTATCCCTTCTCGCATATGACCTGTCGGTCCACTGGACCACGTCTTTCTCCCTAATCAGAGTTTCAGACTTCGAGGAAATGATATGCGCGGAACTCGCGCCCTCGAAAATATCGATTCTTCGATCCCCGATGCCACCTGTATTCCACTCTCTCCTGCGGTCCCACACTGCCACGTCACGGTCGGGATATCACGGATCGCGATCCCAACGTGCAAGTGTTCTCTGTAGTCGAGAACCTCGATTCTCCGATGCCACTTGGCGTCCACCCACGGTAGGGCTTAGCCTTCTGACACCTGTCCTCCTCTCCAGTGCCTATGGCCCGGACTTCCGCTCGTTCGAGATTTCGCATTTCGGGAAATCGCGATTCCCGTTTCACAAATTCACGGACCCTTCTAAACCTCGATCTCCGATATGGGGTGACACCTGTCCTCCACCAAATGTTATAGCTGTCGGACCCGTCGCGTTTTAGAGTTTCGCGACTCCTCCGGTCGTGAGTTTCTCGACATCAAGAATCCTGAATTACCGAACTCCGACTCTTCCTGATCCTTGGACACACGTCCCGCAGATCAACGGCTCTGATCGCGTCGGGAAATCGCTAATCGCGATTTCAATATGCTCGAGTCTCCTGTCTCCGAAAACCCCGAATCTCCGATTCTCGATTCTTCGGGATCTCCTTCCACGTGTCCCTGTGGATATCGACGGCTGAGATTCTCCATCGGGGTTTCAAGACTTAAAAGGTCTCGGTTCTCTCATCTTTTAAAACCCCGATGCCTCCAAAGTCTCGATGAATTCTCATAACGCTGACACGTGTCCAGTCGAGATCAACGGCTCGGATCTCTTCTCGGGTTTTCGGGACTTTCAGGGTCTCTGATTCTTACCCTATGGAAACCCGAAGTCTCTGAAATCCCGATGACTCCTTCTCGGCACACTAGAGCTTAAACCCAGTGCAACTTTCCCGTGATCTAACGGCTGACGGGAAAACATCCCCTGATCCAACGGCTCAACAATTCTCTCGAGATTGGGCTTGGTTGTGGTCGTAACCTCCTCTCACTTTCACGAGATCCGTCGGCTGATGGGTTTTGTCGGTCTTCTCTATGATATCTTGCCCGTCGGTTTCTTCCCTCTTAGGGATTTCTTGCACGAATTCTCTTGTGCACCCTTTCAATAATTCTGAAGGCCTCTCTCCCTCCTGAGCTTTCTTCACAGTTTCTCGATCTCTTAGAAAAGATATTTCTTTGCACGCACTCTTTTGTGCTCAATATCCAACAATTTCCCCAGTATTGAATCTGCCCGACTCTGCGCACTCCCTACGGCAACAGTCTTCAATTTCTCTTCACTCAAATTTGCAACTGAGGCTTCCTCTCCTGCATGTGCACTCTTTGCACGGCTTCAACAGATTACTTCCACTTCTGGGTGAATGAGGACAAAGTAAAATTGTTGAGCCTTCATCAACGCACTCCCTTGCGGATGAATTCCACTGCACCCCTGACAGGAATCTCCTGGCTCAGATAGAGAAACAATTGAAACTCATTTCATCTCTCATTCAGACTTCAGTTTCAAACCTGAAATCTCATGCACAACATATACAAAGAAAATGCATAACCAGAAAACATACATTCAAGAGCACATAAACAACATACACAGAGAAACAACACCAGACATGAATTTGAATCAGAACCTCCTTCTATATATTCAAAATGCTTGTACATGGGTGTTCTTCACAATTTTCTCTGCTTGCTCTTCTCTCCTGAATGCTTGATAATGTTACAATGTACAAAGGAGGGTGTCTATATCCATTTTCCCTCTCGAACTCTAAGACTATCTAATCTAGACTTAAAATCCTATCTACCTGCATTAATTAAAGTAAATGCCTCCTATCTATTTCAGACAAGAGCATAAGGCTCGAGGTCTGATACAATACGACAAGCGCTCCTTCATAAATGTTTCCTTGAAGGTTTGGCGCTTCATCTTTAATGAAAATTCAAAAAGTTTATCAAGCTTATATGTCATGTGTTTAAAAACACATGCGCTGGCTCCACGCTTGCTTTGGTAGTAGCGATGCTCCTGCATCACATTAGCATGTACCAATCAAATTTGAGAGATAAAATTCTAGAAGCTGCAAAATCATATCAGAAATACAAGGAGATAAAGGAAAAATTGCAGCAAGGTAATTGTGAGTTTTAAACCTGTGAAGTAAAGCAATGCACATAGATTCTTAAGAAAAATAGAATTTAATCAATGGATCATACACATAGTACACAGAGATTTTATACCGGAAACCCTCAATCGGGAAAACCTTTCTTATATTCATTATATCGAATTTCACCATTCACCATACAATATATACAATGTTTTTAGGTATTCCGTAGATACAAAAACCCTAATCCCTTAATACGGGATTAATTTAGAAAACCGCTAAAAATAGCAAAAACCGCCCAAAAAAAAAAATTGAGGTGCTACCCCGAGCTACCGCCTGTTGCCGAACGTTGCGCATAACCAAGGGGGGCATACCTGCCCCCCCTCTAGGAAAGCGCTCGGTGCACACGACACTGAGGATGCTACTAGAGGGATTGTCAGATGCAGTTTTCATATCTGATGTGCCCACACACACTCATGCAAAGAATATAACACATACCCAACAATAATTTACAATAGAAAGTTGAAGACTATAAGATGGGGAATGATGAAATTCTCATGTGTAGGGGCAGAATTTATGTTCCAAATTCTCGGGTAGTGAAGAATATGATATTGGGAGAAATTAATAATGTACCTTATGTTGGACACCTAGGATACCAGAAAGTTATTACAGCTGTCAAGAGTCAATATTATTGGTCAGACATGAAGAAAGAAGTTGTCGATTTTATTTCCATGTGTTTGGAACGTCAAAATGTCAAAGTTGAGCATAGACGCGCAGCTGGTTTGTTGCAACCATTTGTCCAGAAATGATAGACACTTCCACACTAAACTTAGTAGAGGAGAATAATAATTTAATCAATAATACAAATGACACAAAAATCACATAGTACAGCGAGATTTTACCTCGGAAACCCTTAACCAAGAAAACCAGCATTTCTTGAGTGTTTTGATCTCTTTTTGTCTTATTCAATCTGAATAAAAGGTCACATTTCTAACCTTGGTCCACACCTAAGACACAATCAACATCATACCCTCTTGCATGTGTAAGAATAACCCTATATCCAATATTTCTTACATCTACATGACCAACAACCTATGATTACACATGCATTAGCATATTTTGAATTTTATGCATCAACCTGCATTACAGCATTGGCCTTTATGACCTTACAACATGACTCTTTATAGGATTTACAATAGGAAAACCCATAAAGATCGGCACCCAAAAATGGTTACATATCCATGCATATCATTGGCTACAAATCCCATAAATCATGGGATTATGTTACAATCAAATCCAAGTTGGATTACTAGTCGACTACCAGTCAGCCTTATTTCGGTCTCTAGTCAATCATCTCACTCCCAGACTTTGACCTCTTGTTGGTTGACTTGTGTCGATATCTTTGAATTAGACTTTACCCAGTCGACTCCCTCAACCATCGACTTTTTGTAGATCCACCTCGACCTTGATTGGTGTCGATACACCTCGACGTTCGACCATCAGACGACTCACCTCGACTAGACTTTCACTACAAAGAATATAAAAACCCAACATTTTCCCACTTGTTGTCTTCTTTTTTGAAATAGGAGATCCTTGAAATTTCATTCATGGACTCAAGGTAGTGATTCCCATTGTCTCTCTGCACCAAGATAAATTCACAGCACTCACAAACTTGGTCAACGAGTCTAGTTTGTTTTCCAACATGTCTACTTTCTCTAGTAGCACCTTGTTACTTTCCACCATATCTCTTACGAAATGGTATTGTACATCAATGTGCTTATTCTTTGAATTATAAGCAAGGTTATTTTCTAGAAATATTGTGCTTTGACTGTCGCAACTCACCTTCATGGCTCTGTGCTCAAACCCAATTCCTAAAAACAACCTTTTCATACATATCATTTATTTGCTTCCATGAGTGGGCTCCATGTATTCATATTTTTTTGTTTACAAGGCTAAGACCGCATGTCGCTTACTCATATAGATTATTTCTCCACCGAACATATTGAAGACATATTCGTTGATCAACCTCCATCGATCCATATCTCCATCCCACTCGGCATTGACAAATCCATGTGCATTTACTTTACCACTGTTGCCTCCAGGTATTCCTTGGTAGCATATAGCATAGTCCTTCATGCCACACAAAGACCTAAATACTCTCTTGAAATGTTTCTATTGCTTTCCAGGTGTCGACATGTACCTACTCAACACTCCTACTACATGGGAAATGTCTGGTCGAGTGCAGACCATCGCATACATTAGACTACCAGCAACACTTGCATAGGGAACATGTGCCATGTCCTCTATTTATTCTTGTGTCTTTGGACATTGTTCAGCAGTAAGCCTTGCTCCCACAACAATTGACAGCTTAACTGGTTTGCAATCTTACATGTTGAACCATTTCACAATTGTTTCAATATACTTTGTATGATTCAATCAGAGCTTTCTAGCGGCTTGATCTCTCTTAATATCCATTCCTATAATGAAGTTAGTTGCACCGAGATCCTTCATGTTGAACTTGGGGGATAGTTGCTTCTTCACCTCCTTTATTGTGTCCATGTTGTTTCCAATCAGCAACATGTCATCGACATACAAAGTTACATACATGAAATTATGACCTTCTTCCTTGGAATATATGCAGTGATCAGATTTTCTTCTCACAAATCAAAAACTAAGGATGTATTTGTCAAACTTTTGGTACCCCATCCTTGGTGATTTATTTAGAACATAAAGGGATCTTTTCAGTTTGCACACCAACTCTTGCTTTCCCTTTACTACAAATCCTTCAGGTTGTTTCATGTAGATTTATTCTTCCAGTTTCCCATGTAGGAACATTGTATTCACATCCATTTATTCTATCTCCAGATCGAATGTTGCAGTCAGAGACATCAGTACTCTAATGGAAGTTAATTTTGCAACAGGGGAAAAAATATCACCGAAGTCGACTCCCTCGACTTGGGAATAACCTTTCGCTACTAGTCTAGCTTTGAATGATCCAGATGGATATCGGTGGCCACCCACCTATTCCACTGGCTCAAAATATATTTTTCCACCTCGACAGTTTTACAACAGTTTTTTGGGTCCCAAACTTATGGAGGCGTTTTAAGGCCCTAAACGACATTTTTTGGGGATTTCGGGCCCAAGAAACTATCTTAGGAATTTCTTGGGCTAGTCGTAATGTGTTGTTATTGGCTATACCTTTCCAATCATGTATGGTGCAGACCCCCCTCCTATCCAAGGGATACACAACCTCCCGGTCTAGGATCTTCTCAAGACTGAATTGAAATAGTCTTTGATTCCCCACTGGAACCTCTAAGCAACAATCCACGGGTCTTTATGAAAACTCCGCCCGCATGAACAAATACCAGCGTAAGCTCCCTTAAGGTGACCACTACCCATGACCACATGCCTAACCAAAAAGTGGTTCACGATTTCACATGCCGGGTATATGTATGTGAGTCAACCCCCAACTCTTCGACCTCTGAACTCCCGACAAGGGCTTATCACTAGCTAGTTCTTCCCTTATCCTTCCGCCATGTGACCTTCGGTCATAACCTGGGGCTCAACACTCAAGAGCATCAGAATTTCACGTATTGGGAACTCCTGATGCAATTCACCTCTATTCTCATGATCCTCCAATACCTGAAATTGTGAAATCTTCGAATCAGATCAACGATCCACACTAGCTCTCTAGCCAACGGCTACGATCAAATCGTGATTTCACCTTTCACGAATTATTACAACTCCACCTTTTGACTTTTTCACTCTGCGAGTCAGCGAAATGTTGATCTATTTCCATGTGTCCCCTTTTGATGGGAAGTCCCAATGATTTCGGGATTTCGCGTTTCAGGATTTTGCGAATTTCACTTTGCTTCTCCCAAATCTTTTGGTTTTATGAAATTTTGATAACTCCTCACAGCTAACCAGTGCACTACTTCTCTGAGATCTAATGGCTTGAAATATTTAGGATCCTCCTGAATGAATCCTAACCCTCGATATTCCTTCGATTACCTCAAATGTTTTCACTCCACCTTTAGATGCTTCAACTCTTCAAGACTTAGAAGTTTTTCTAAGTGTTTCCTCTCAAACCTTAAAACCACTATTCCTCCTGAGCTTTGTCAATGAGACTTGACTTCGTCCTTGTGCACGCTTGTGTTCTGTGTCATTTTCAAAAGACTTTCCGACGCCCTCCTGGCATACTTTGTACTCAACCTTCTAAGCTTTCAAACTTTAACACAAGTTTGTTTCGATACACACTCCTTGCGCTCAATATGCACTTTATGCATACAGAATTTTCCCCCGCTATCTCTTTTGAGTTGTAAGTTGAAAAATAATTCTTCATACGCACTCCTTGCGCTCTACATGCACTCCTTGTATAATCTTACAGAAGAGAAACAAATGAACTCATTCAATTATTCATTCATTCATTATGAACATCATCTATTCACAAACACATAACAACACAGTCTAACTGCAAAAAATGTCAGCACTCTATATTTGGGTCAATTTTCTTTGTTCTATTCATTTCAAAGAAAATATAATTATAGTGGCTATCTCCTATAGACACAACTGAAACTTTTCTAAGAACCCAGAGCTTCTTATCTCTTCGTTCTCCTATCTAAATCCTATCACACTCTACTCTAGCGGTTACCTACTCAATTAAATGCAACCTAATGACTAATATGAAAATTATCCTACACCTATAATACATTACAGTCGTTTAAGGATTTACATTCGTTTCTGTCATTTCAAATGGTGGCCTTGTTACAGGTATGAACTAACTGAGAGGGGGGGGGTGAATCAGTTAGTGTAGATTATTAATAATTTCTCTCCTTTTCTAACTTTGAATCATTAATCTTAGTGGCAGTGAGTCTTTACTGTGAAATCCAGAGTTATAAACAT
>ML812992.1:204013-227185 GCA_009831015.1 Picea engelmannii | reverse complement strand
TTGCCTTCTTAACATCTTTGTTGGATTACTTTTATTAGCTTCAACATGTTCTTTGCTATCTACTATTCCATTTTTGGACATTGTTCTTTGACAATATTTTGGGGATTTGATTCTTTGCTTTGATCACTCATTCATTTGCTCTGTTAAACTTGTGTTGGCTTCACTGTTTTTCGAAGAGGATTGTGTGAGGTGTTTTGGAGGTTATAATTGGGAAGCAAGACTCTTCGTTTAAATTTGTGGTTGCTTCACTATTTTTGAAGAGGATCATGTGAAGGTGTTTTGGAGGCTACAATTATGTAGATGGACTCTCCATTGAGAGCTTGTTTGCACTCTATTTTGTTTTGGAGGCTATAGTTATGTAGATGGACTCTTCATTGAGAGCTTGTTTGCACCCTATTTTGGTTAGGTGGTTGTTGTCAACATTGGTCTTTCTTGTATTTTGTACCTAATTTAACATTAAGGAGGTTCTTTGAATGTTCATTTGGCTTTATTCTTTTGTACCATGTCTTTCCCAAGTGAATTGAAAACAAAAAAAAACTGAAACAATTATCATTTGTATTGAAAGATGGTCGTGGTCACTCCGTACAACAAGTTAATGCAAAGCAAAATTTATGATGTCTTATATTAGGGTTTCAAAGAGGCCTAGAATTTCAAAATGACTGCCTACTATCTGAGCTTTTCTTACATTCCTAGCAATATAACTATAGAGATGATTGGTATAATGCCTAATAAATTGATCTAGTAACAAAACTACTTTACAATTGTTTTAAATATTTGGCCTTAGAAGAAGACAGGCCCATTAAGGGCTCCCTATTTGATGTTAGCTTGAGGATTGTACTCCAAATCTGCATTTCCAGTTCCCATGTCTCCTTGTACTTGTTGAACACTCTCCACATCCTTAACTGGAGCTTAAATAGAACCAATAGAAACCTTTGGAGGGGTGACCAGAGAATGTGAGTTCCTAGCAAGACCCAAGACTAGTTTGTAAAGCATATAGAAGTTTGCTTCCAATTTCTCTATATGCTTGCTTGAACAAGCCACAACTTCTTATAACTCTGTATTCCTGGATCTATGAGTTTTGATCTGATTTGCCATTTTGTTGCTACAATGAGAGAAGGCCACCTAGAAATCTTTTATTTGACAGACACTCCTCCAATGAGCTCTATGAGGTCTAAGATTTCATAGAGAACACAATGGCTGATGTGCTTGCGACCCTCCATCCTTGGCTAAAGCCTTTAATTGAGCTTGAGTCTCCACGAAGATATAACTCTTGATCTTAAGGTAGTCCGAGACTTGGAGCTAGGGGAAGCAATACTGATCAACTCCAAATTCGAAGACAACCCACATTTCCAAGTTAAAGCTAGAGGTAGGCAACAGAGCCACAAACAAAGATTGGAAATCCACTTTGCTTGATACCTCAAGCCAAAGAGAATCCACATAGCTCGATTAAACCATTGAACCAAAGAGATTAGGGCCAAGCTACCTCTGAACCCATCCTCGTCGGCATTCCCATAGGGCCTATTGAGGACCAAAACCATAATGAAATCCAAAAATGAAATTCCACCTTCAACGCTCCAATCCATCCCTTTAGGTTTATTACAATTCACTTTATTACAATTCACTTCATGCATGTGAAATTGAGGAGGAAGTATTGTAAGTGAGATGGCTTTATTATCCTATCATCTTAAGGTTTACGTGCCACTTGCCTTCTAGCTTAATTATCGTGGTTAAGCAATGGATTGTGGTTCCAAACTTCATTGGAGGTGGGAGATGTATGGACCCCCCATTTATACTCAACATTCCAACTTCTAATGAAATACCCTCATTTGTCTTAAGATTGGCCAGGCTATTAAGGGCCCCTAGAACCTAATAATATTCTATGGATTCGAAACTACTTGCCATCCCCTGGGCTCTATATATTAGGCTTGATAGACAAGTATTCTGAGAGTTGGATTGACTTCGCATCTGCCAGACTATGATTGAGGAATCCCCCATTATAGTAAGGTTTTTGATCCATGTGATTTGAGAATCTTTATTCCTAGATACAATACCATCGCCTTAGTTTGGTTGTTGGTGGATTCATGGATTCTTTTAACGCCTAGGCGAAGCTTATTTCTCGATTTCCTTTGAGATTGAAGACGGTCCCCCTTTCACCTGCCACTTGCTTTCCCAAGTAAATATTAAGGGGGGTTGTTGGGATGCAATATTTACTTGGTTAATATCCTTTTTGCCAACTTTCCTTATTTGTGTCCCTAGGCAATCTTAAGGAAGGGTGTTGGGGATATGTTGGCTAATCTTGAATTCGTGGACTTTAAGGCCCTAATAGTTTGTCATTAATGTGGTGGATAGAAGGTGGCCTTAGTGGTCCCTTATTATTACGATGGATAGAAGGTGGCCTAGTGGTTTGAAATTAATGTGGTATTAATGTTAGAGATAATCACTATATAAAGGTGTCCAGTACCCCATTGTAACACACCATGTGACACACAAGAATAAAGCAGTGTTGTTCAAATTGGAGTTCTCTACCCCACGAGGGTTTCTCCACTATAGATTTGTTGTGGATCTTTATGTGATGTTGTGTAATGTGTTAACATTTTTCCATTGTTTCTAACTTAAATATATCATTGATCTTGAGATTTTTTCTTCCTGTTTTTGATTTCTAATTTGAGGCTTAATTATGATTTTGTGTAGTAATTTGATTGCCTATATTTGAATGCATATGCAATGGTGTTATTTTTGGCATTGACATCAATCTTATCTTATGGTATAAAAAGTGTAGTAAACAAGTATGGTATCTTGGTTTAAAATATTATTATATTTTTTTTTATTTTGCACAAAGGTACTTAAGAATCAAGAGAGCATGATGAACAATAATGCGTGATAAATGGTTCAATGTAAATATCTAGCCAATATGTTATTTATGTGCTTTCATGATATGCTTTTTATTACAAAAATAAGCAGGCAAAATATGTCTTCTTGCGTTGGCCATTCAAAAGTATAATGATTCATTAGAGAAAATTTAAGATCTAAAATGGGCCTCCCAAGGAAAATAATACAATAAGAGTTATGATTTTTCAAAGGGAATGAAAGATGACTACCTTTTTTAATTGTATTTTCGACTTATCTTCTTATTGGTTTACTCAAATTTCAAGTGTAGGCACTTGTTGGATGTGGAA
The DNA here is from genome assembly GCA_009831015.1 of Picea engelmannii. NCBI lineage: Eukaryota > Viridiplantae > Streptophyta > Pinopsida > Pinales > Pinaceae > Picea > Picea engelmannii. The sequence goes on along the minus strand of ML812992.1, from coordinate 224,009 downwards.
TCAAATTCCGCATCGCATCCAACGAGTACCCACTTTGCATACTTTTGATAGACCCATAGTGAGAGAAACTGGGAATTCAAAAAAACGTGTTTATCTCACTATGGGTCTATCAAAAGTATGCAGAGTGGATACTTGTTGGATGTAGAGTGGGTACTCGTTGGATGTGGAATTTGATTCAACATCTAATGTGTGCCTACACTTGAAATTTGAGTAAATTGATAAGGAGATAAGTAGAAATGACGATAAAGAAAGTTGTTATCTTTCTTTCCCTCCAAAATTGTTTACCCTTTTGGTTGACATCATTGTCTTGAATCCTATTGGTTCTTTTAAAGTTGATGTTGATAGCACATTTTTTTGTTTTGAAGCCCATTTTTGACCTCAAAATTTCTTTAATGAACATTAATGGTGATGAGCAACACAGTGAATTCAGATTTTATTTTTTCACGGTTGTTTGAGCTAAAGGTTTTAGTGTTTAATCTTGACTTGGTGGTCATTATTATCACTAACAATAATATATTAATATACTATTGTTATTATTATGTTATTAATAAATGACTTGGAAGGTCATGTTTCTTACCCCCTTATACTATATAAGGGATCTTATATTACATTTCAATATCATACACATCGAACATATTGAATATCATTTTACATCATTATGTTTTATCATATATTGGTGTGTGCAAAATGGAGTTTAGTTACAACGATTGTCATGTCCAATACCCATTCCTAACGTGGTATTTGTTAATTTCCTATAACTCAATAACCAAAATATTATGCCAATAATTTTATTTAACCAAAATTTAATCAATGCTGATATAAGCTCAGAAAATTATGCATAAATATTACAACTAAGTTATTTAACTAAAATAGCAGCAGAAGCACATACAGAAAACCAAACACATAAAATGGACAACACCATAAATACCTTGGAAACCCCAGTGTGGGGAAAACCAACAAAGAGGGGCTTCTGTTATGGGCTTTCAAGAGAATTTACAGCAATAGAAAATTAGAAATTTCCTCAGCAAGTTTCTTCACTCGCTCAATAAAAACAACCCAACTTTTTCGGCCCCAAAAAATCAGCCCATCTTTTTTGGCCCCGAAAAATCGACCCTGCTTTTTCGGCACTGAAAAAGAGGCCTCCTGAAATTTGTTGTATGTGGCCTGAGTTTGGCCTCTCTCTGCTGCCTAGTATGGCCTTGGTTCGGCCTCCACTGGCTGCCCAAGTCTGGCCTAGAACTCGCCCTCTTCCTCAACTGCTTGCCCTCTCCTTTTCTTGCCCAAGCACCCTCTTTCTCTTCTTACAAATGAGAATGTGTGTCCCCCAACCCTTCTATTTATCTCTCTAATTCACTTTTTCAAGAGACTTCTAGAAGCCTCCAGAAATACACTTTTGTGAATTATTAATTTTTGAAAAGTATTTTTTTTTTTTCAAAGTTGATCTGGGTATTGAATGTGTCCATCAACATGCCGAGGACACTTAGGCCCATGCTATGACACCTATCGAACTACAAAACTAACACTCCCTCTTAGAGAGGAAGGTGTCTCCACCTGGATCAATCTCTGATCCCATCAAATCTGTTGTTGTTGTAGCTGCTCCCTCTGAACCGAAAGACATCCCAGTGTGAATCCTCTAAAACCCAACAAGATGAATAAAAAATCCTCAACAATATATCACTCAAAAATTTATTTAGCACACTTTAAATTTCCGAAATTGTTATTTATCAGTTACAACTATATTTCTTCACAAAACTAAAATCGCACAATAGAAATAAATTGAGGAACAATGAAGAAGATAACAACAATCATATCACACGAGAGACACTAGAATTTTTGGGTAAAATAACCCTTGGAAAAACCCAATGTGGGAAAACTAGTTCCTTAGTTTGTGGATTTTATTATGCAACAGAAAATGAAGAAGAAAAATATAACTGATATACTTCATTAACTATCAAATTTCAAACTACAACCATATCATCACATTAGGGACAACCACACAAAGAAAAATACACATTCTGTAAATGGCATCAAAACAGAGAAATTTTATTCATACTATCCTTGTGCATTCAAAGATTTCGCCCAGATTGAGTTTACATGGACTGTACTGCTTGTACGGATCCGTATTCTAATTGGTAATACTCAGGGCGTCTGTACAACAAAACTATGGCTGCAAAACAACTCGATTTTCACTATTGTTCTACAAAAACACTGATAAATTCAATTTATATGCTATTCTCTGACCTGGGTATAGTCTCTTTTCTTTGCGGAGTGAAGGTATAGTCCATACGATATCTGTACTGTACAGATTCTACTTGCTCGCTGTTTGTCTATTGCTTGTTTGCAGGCTCAGTTGAGTAATGGCCCTATCTCGGCTTCCTTATCTCAGTCTAGACCCTGCTCGACCTCCTTGACTGCGTTTAGACTCGACTTAGTCTCACTCTTTGCCCTGCTTGGCTTCTTATTTGACTGGGTTTGCTGATTACCCTAGCTCTCTCCTCATCCAGCTAAGTAAGACCCGTCCTGGTCTTCTATCTCAGCCCTACTCGACCTTTACTCCTTGACTGGATTGGATGCTGGCCCTAGCTCGACCCCCTTTTGTAGACTTCTTCTGTCTTGACCCTCGACCTCCCTTGGAAGTGCCTCCTTACCTAGTCGACCAACTTCTCTTCTTGAGGTAATGAGATAATGAGGCTTGCTAGGTTATTTGTAACCCTAGCCTTTTCTCTCATGCAATCCTGGCCCTAGGATAATCTCATCAAGATCTTAATCTAAGGCTGGGGACTTAATCACACATTGGGGCAACTTAAGTCACATCCAATCGCTGTGATTTAATCTTAAGTTGACTTGAGTGGTCCCCACCAACTAAGGTGCTGTCTAAACATAAGATGGGCCTCTTCCACACTACTAGATACCCCTAGTGTGGAAGAACCTGCCCAAGCTACAAATTCTATCACTCCCTCTTAGCGAGGGAGGTTCTGCCATTGGAGCTACCTCCTCCATGATCAACATCTTGAGCTGCTGTTGCTCCCTTTGCATCTGGAAATCCTGCTATGTCTAGATCTGGATGTCTTGCACTGAAACTGCCAGCTGCTCCCTCTGAATTGGAGCCACTTGCTCCTTTTGTATTTGAGTGGCCAACTCCCTTTGCACCATAGCGCCCTACTCTTGTTCTGGAACTACTTGCTACTCGTACTTCAACAACCTGCCCCCTCTGCACTAGAGCACCTTGCTCCTTTGCTGTGCTAGAACTTTCTGTAGCCTTCTGCTGCTCATCCAACTGTGACAACTCTTTGAGATGAGCCTCCTACCTCTTGCTTTCTCATTGTCACTGGATGCCATTCTTGTCTCCCTCTAAGTCCCTGCAAGCTCCTGCTGCTGCTTTGCTTTGAGATCCCTCCCGGATCCCATGGCTTCTGATAACTCCTGCCCGAAACTGAGAACCCCCATGCCAACAAAACACTCCGGGCTATGGTTACTGTGATACTCCACAATTTCATGTTCTCAACTGATCTCATATTCCACTGCACGTAGTTGGAGGTGTCATCCAGTCTGTCCTCATATTTGAGATTTGTAGCCATCTTGCTACTTAACTCTAGTTCCTTCTAGAGACCCTTCATAGTTTAGTACCCTGAGAAGCAACCTTGGGCCTGCTCCCTTTTAAACTGAACATGATTTAGGCTCTTGTACCAGGGAAAATGGCCCAGTTTTCTTACATAGCAAATATCCCAAAATACGAAGGTAAATTTACACAGTAAACCTTTGTCCAACTGCAGAAACCATCTCGAACATGCACAGGCTGTCCACAAACCAGGCCTCCGACCTTCTTCTAGGTTACGAGCCACTCTTTGCATCCACAATCCCTGTGTTCTGCCATTTTCAATGTTTCCACAGCCTTACTGGTTGGAGGGAGAGGGTCTGAGCCCTCCTGGTTCCTCTCAACCCTCCATGTTGTCTTGTTGTTCAACAAAATAGGCCTACATGCCTTCCAATATACCCTTACACAAGGCTCCACACAGGCTGCAACAAAAATCCATGTAGACCCTAGCTATACTGCCCTGCAACTTCCTTCAAACCAACGACTAAAGTTTGCCAGAAAAAAAATGCAGGTCCGTTCTCTGCCTAACTCGGCCCTGCTATAGTCCTGTATTTCTGCCTCTGCAACAAGCAGTTACACACAACCTTAAAAAATGTAAGCCCTCTCGACCTTAATCTGCTCCTTTTCATAGGTCTGTCCACCTCCAAAGAAGCTCCATAGTTTTCTCTTCAAGCTGGCTACTCCAAATTGCTGAGGCCCTACTTGGCCCTCTCCATCACCAACAAATCGCTAGACTGAGGCCACCACAACCTATCTCCAAGCTCTCTCTAAACAGATCGACTATGCATGTTCCTTTTCTTCCTCCTTCAGCTTAGAGGGTGCGACCTTCCTCTAGATCTTCTTCTTTCCTTGTCTCTGCAAACACAAGGCTTCGACACTTCTTTTGGGGCTATTGGACCCTTGCTCTGATACCATGAAGAAAAATATAACTGATATACTTCATTAACTATCAAATTTCAAGCTACAACCATATCATCACATTCGGGACAACCACACAAAGAAAAATACACATTCTGTAAATGGCATCAAAACAAAGAAATTTTATTCATCTGTGCATTCAAAGATTTTGCCCAGATTGGGTTTACATGGACTGTACTGCCTGTACGGATCCGTATTCTGATTGGTAATACTCAGGGCGTCCGTACAACAAAACTATGGTTGCAAAACAACTCGATTTTCACTATTCTTCTACAAAAACACTGATAAACTCAACTTATATGCTATTCTCTGACCCGGGTATAGTTTCTTTTCTCTGCTGAGTGAAGCTACAGTCCGTACGATATCCGTACTGTACGCATTCTACTTGCTCGTTGTTTGTCTATTGCTTGTTTGCAAGCTTAGTTGAGTAATGGGCCTATCTCGACCTCTTTATCTCAGTCTAGATCTTGCTCGGCCTCCTTGACTTTGTTTAGACTCGACTTAGTCTCTCTCTTTGCCCTGCTTGGATTTCTATTTGATTGGGTTTGCTGATTACCCTAGCTGTCTCCTCATCCAGCTAAGTAAGACCCGCCCTGGTCTTCTATCTCAGCCCTACTCGACCTTTACTTCTTGACTGGATTGGATGCTGGCCCTAGCTTGGCCCCCTTTTGCAGACTTCTTCTATCTTGACCCTCAACCTCCCTTGGAAGTGCCTCCTTACCTAGTCGACCAACTTCTCTTCTTGAGGTAATGAGATAATGAGGCTTGCTAGGTTATTTGTAACCCTAGCCTTTTCTCTCATGCAATCCTGGCCCTAGGATCATCTCATCAAGATCTTAGTCTAACGGTGGGGACTTAATCATTCATTGAGGCAACTTAAGTCACATCCAATGGCTGTGATTTAATCTCAAGTTGACTTGAGTGGTCCCTGCCAACTAAAGTGTTGTCCAGACATAAGATGGGCCTCTTCCACACGACTAGACACCCCTAGTGTGGAAGAACCTGCCCAAGCTACAAATTCTAAAAGAAAATATAGAGATTTCTTACAATACAAATTGATAGCTGAGAGAAACCCCAACGATTTTCTCTTCAACACTTGTACAACCCTCTCCCAATTCAGGGAATCAGAATAACTTAAGAAGAACCCAACTGTGAGCCTTTGTGCAGTGCGTACGACCCTCTACATCACTTCTGCATCATCCTGTACGGCTCCCTCTCAGATCTGAAGTTCGACCTCTGCAAATGCCAAGGAAAGCAAGTCGATTTCCTTGCTAGATGTCTCCTCTGTCTTCTTTGCAATTCTCCTCCAGCGAACCCTCAAGTGAATCTCCTCCTCTAGATGAAACTCCCTTTCTCTTAATGAATGAATGTGCCCAATGACCAACTCAATTTCCTTTTTTCTCCATGAGCAAGAAAAAATCCTATCTCCAAAGAGATCAAGGGTTAAGATCAGCCCTCACTTTCTCAATGAGATGGATGGCCAAGATTAAAAGACCATCACTTAAATTATTTTCACTTTTAACTTTAGAAAAGTGCTCATTAAGTCAACATTAAAATATAACACATCTAATGTTCTTTTTCCTAAGTAAAACTTTAGGAAAGAGATCAACCCATTGACTTGGCTTAGTTTCATTGTCCCCCACCATGCTAGGATGCCACACATGGGGAAGGCCTTCCACGCTACACTTCTCCACACCCAGCTACCTCCGCTGTACTCTGAACTGATGTTCTGCTCGACTTCTCCATCAATGTCAGGTCATCCCAGCTGACAGATTTAGTAGTGTTGGATGAAGCCAGTCGTCCACAGGACTCTGCCATTGACACTTATCTCTGATCCAAGATCCCCTTGGACCCCACTACAAGTTGTCCCAACACCCTATACATCATACCCTCTATGATGCCAAGCCTCATTGTTGCATCCTGGGTATCTGCTCCCTCTGCATGTATGAGCACTTGTCCATCCTCGAACATAACTGCATACCCCATATCCTTCAGAGCTGCCACGAAGAGCAAATTGATTTTCATCTTTGGAACATACATCACTGCGACCACTTCCAGAGAACCACCTGATTCTAGCTAGAATTTGACGCATCCAACCCCCTTCATTGCATGCATGGTGTTGGCCCCACTACCCACATGCGAGTCTGAGCTTGTCTCTGAAACACTAAGGAACATCGACTTCATTCTTGTCATTTGGCGAGATGATCCACTCTCTACGAACCATACCCCACTATCCTCCAACTCTGCAACACTATTGTTCGAAAGAGAAGCGACTAGAGAGAATTCATCCTCGAATTTCTTTGCAAACGCATCCATCTTAGTAGATGATGTGGCTACAACCTCTGCCTCCTCCTTCTTGTTGTTGGGACACTGGCTGGCATAGTGGCTAGTCTTGTGACATGCAAAGCATTTCACTATGCCCATGTCTTTGGAACCTCTCGCTCCACTGCCCTTCTCCGCATGAAGAGCCACATTCTCTCCCTCTTCACTCTTTGGCTGGCTAGCCTGAGTGGCATCAAGTCTCAGATCCTCCTGGGTGAAGTCATCCCATAATCTCTCCCAATCAGGGAGCTTCTCCCGAGCCACTACTCCATGACAAATACTTTCCACTGCTTGGTGAAGCTATTCAAGGCTGTCCTCAACAACTCAGTCTCGTCCACTGCCTCTCCCATAGCTGCCAGTTCATCTCTGATTTGAGTGAACTATGTGAGATAAGTGACCATCGACTCTCCCTTGGCCATGTTTGTGCTTCTCAGCTTCTCTCCGAGCAACATCTTCCTGCTCTGGTTTTCAGACTGGTACAACTTCATTAGGGCCTCCCACATGTCCTTTGCTGTCTTCTTGCCAGACAAATGAGGAATAATGTGGTCCTTGACTCCATCCACAATTATCCTTCCGGCCTTGACATCTTTCTTGTTGTGAGCTGCTAGCTGTACTAGATCAGCAGGGGCTGCCACTTTTCCTTCAACAATTTCCAACAGTCCATTCTCCTCTACCAAGCTAATACGCTCCCTCCAAGGACAAAAGTTTGAGGCACCATCCAACTTCTCCTCAAACCTTAAGCTTGCACTGGCCATTTGAGTCTGTTGCTCCGTTTCCCACACTTCTGGTCACACGTCCTCCTTTGCTGATTCACTCTTTGGTTTGGACAGCATACCGGAATATTATGCCAATAATTTTATCTAACCAAAATTTAATCAATGCTGATATAAACTCATAAAATTATGCATAAATATTACAGCTGAGTTATTTAACCAAAATAGTAGCAAAAACACATATAGAAAACCAAACACATAAAATGGACAACACCAGAAATACCCTGGAAACCCCAGTGGGGAAAACTAGCAAAGAGGGGCTTCTATTATGGGCTTTCAAGAGAATTTACAGCAACAAAAAATCAGAAATTTATGACAGAAATTTCCTTAGCAAGTTTCCTCACTCGCTCAACAAAAACAACATAGAAAACTCGGCTTGCTTTTTTGGCCCCGAAAAATCGTCCTAGCTTTTTTTGCCCCGAAAAATTGGCCTAGCTTTTTTGGCCCCAAAAAATCGGCCCTGCTTTTTAGGCCCTGAAAAATTGGCCTCCTGAAATCTGTTGTATGTGGCCTGAGTTTGGCCTCTCTCTAGTGCCCAGTATGGCCCTAGTTCGACCTCCACTGGCTGCCCAAGTCTGGCCCAAAACTCGCCCTCTTCCTTAGTTGCTTTCCCTCTCCTTCTCTTGCCCAAGCACCCTCTTCCTCTTCTCACAAATGAGAATGTGTGTCCCTCCCACCCTCATTCCTTCTATGTATCTTTCTAATTCACTTTTTCAAGAGACTTCTAGAAGACTCCAAAAATACACTTTTGTGAATTATTAATTTATGAGAAGCAACTTTTTTCAGAAACCTGAGAAAAAAGTCATTTTAGTGACTTTTTAATTTTTCCTTAAGTTAAAACTTGGGATAAAATAAATAAAGCTGATCTGGGTATTTAATGTGTCCATTGGCATGACTAGGACACTTAGCCCCATGCCGAGACAGCTATCGAGCTACAAAACTAATAATATTAGAGTTGAGGAAGTAAGACTCCCCAACTTGTTGATTCTACTATCTCTACAACTAGCATGAAAGTCTTTAAGAAATCAATTGGATGGACAGGTCGTGAATGAACAAGTTCATGGAAATATGAATGTTAGGTAGGGTATGAAAATGTTTAAAAGTTGGATAATGTTTAAATTTTGTTGATAAGGTTTAAAAGTTGTATAAAATGTAGTAAGTCCAGATTGTGCACAACTTAGGTGTATTAAGGTGTGTCTCCTCCTTCTAACCAAACTGTAATTTGTGATTTTATTTTTTTGTTGAATTATATGAAGGTTTGCGTTTATGTTAGGTGAATGCAACTTCGTTATGTAAATTGTGCCTAATATGGTAATTGGTTTGGTGTCTGTGCCTAATTCAATTTGACAAAATCTTTGTGTATGAGTAGATCATTTTGTCTCTAGCAAGAGAGGCACACCCTCCCTCTTTTCCATTCCCAAGTGTGGTTATTTGAGAGTGTACCTGTGAATAAGATCTGGTCTCCTTATGTTTGGCTTTGGCTAACTTAGGGATTTGTGCCTTTGGTAAGGAGGCTTTACTTGTCTTGGTTATCTAGGCGACTGGTTTTGGTGATGGTTGTTGTTTTGTCAGTGGATTGTTGGATGTATTGGTTCTCAACTCTCGCTTAGCATTGTCGTGAGGATTTATAGGGTTTAGTTTCTTGACTTTCATGCTACCATAATACATCTGCAATAAATGATGAGAGCACTTGCATAATGTGAATGTACCACAAATGATTGTTGAATATCACCTTGTTTTCCCTTTAGGAAACAACATGAGGTAGTTGGGCTATGTATTTAACTAACACGTCAACAAATATTATCTGTTGCTACCTAGTATATCTTTTTTTCCCACAAAAATTTTTGGGCATTTAGTATCGCTTGGGGAAGAAAGTCAGTCTCTTTCTAAGCCCGAAGGCAGGAGTGAGGTTGTTGGTACCTTGCTAGTGCCACAATATCTCAATTAAGATCCCAAACATGTCGCTTACAGTGATTGAACTTGGGTGGGGAGGTTAACAATCATTTATCCCAACCACCCAGGCTAGACCCAATTGACAAACTACCCAGTATATTCTATAGGAGATGAATATTATTTGTTCTTACTTTTGCTATTATATTGGAAGGAGAGTTAAATAGTAAAATCAATTAAGCATTTCTAAACAAAAAGTATAGAAGTTACTATAGGAGGGAAAAGTGAAAAATAGAAAATAATAATAAAAGGGTGTTTACGAAGTGAAAAGGGGAATTAATATTTTACTTCGGATTTTTTTTGTTTCTTAAAGGGGGAATTTCTTTTTCCTAAGTAAGAAGGATGTTGTTTTTGGAATAAATAGTTCTCGTTTATTATTGAGATTGACAGAGTATTTTTGCCATTATATATTAGAATATTGAATATTGGTTGATTGATAGGAATTGACGATGTTACAATTAGTGTTGTGATGGTATACTTATATGCATTGATCGATGACAAGGTGAAGGGGTGTGTGACCTTTGACCTTTCATTAGCCTAATTAATATTATTGTTTATTATTATAATTAGTGTTACCAACATCGACAACGACGAATTATCGCCAAGGGTCTGAAAACGAAAATATCGGTAACATCGGGGAAAATATTGGAAAATGTCGTAAGAACGAATAAAATACAAAATTATTCATTTTTTTTCAATTTTTTAAATATCTAAAGCATCAACAACATCAAATAAATGCATTTCCACATAAATATGAAAAGAGAACTAAAATATAAGATGTATAAGATGTCTAGTAAACTCGAATACATCACATTCTACAGATCAACACTGAATCATGTCCTGAGTCTAAATCCTCAAAATATCATAAAAAAATATAATAAGTGACAAATGTATCTCATCATCATGAGTCATCTACAATGAAATCAAATAAACTCTAATGATTCTGTTTGCCCCTTCTACGGGAAATGGTGATAGCTTTTCCTCTAGAGGAAGAAGCCCCTGGGGTTAGCATTGGACTTTGACGTCATGTAGAAGAAGCAGGAGCTAGACTCTGGTGTCCTCTACTGGTGCTACTGCCAAGTACAACTCTCTCTGTTGGAGTTTGTGAAGATGGTGGCTCACTTTGCTTTGTAACATCCTTCTTTGCTACTGCCCCCTCTACATCCTCCTGTATCCAACCAAGCATCGATTCCAAGATAGGCCTCTCGGACTCAACCCTCCATGCAACACCGATGTCAATCTCATCCAACAAAATGGCGTCCACATCAGGTGTTTTCTGAATCTGCCTCACCAATAATAGGAGATTGTAGTAGACATATACAATGTCATTGAGGCACTGGGATTCCAACCTGTATGAGGGCCATAAATTATAAATTAATAATAATATTATAATTTATAATACACAATTTAGACTATAGAGGGTGACATGGCATAAAATAATAATTATAATTTATAATGAATTAAAAATTTAATTTGAAAATTTGTAACCTGTTGCGCTTCTTGGTGTGTATTTTCTCAAATGCGCTCGCATCCTGAAGAGCTACATGTTTGGCTAAGCACCCAAATGACAAGTTTTTGTAGATGGGGTACTCTACCACCATAGCTTGTCCACCAAGCATCTACAAGAAATCAGAGAAACATAAGAAAAGACATTGAAATTTGAAAGTTAAAAGTTGAAAGAAAAGACATAGAAATTTGAAAGTTGAAATTTGAAATTTAATGAAGCTTACCTGGCATTTTGGTCTTTCTATCAGCTATAGCCATCTGAAAGCCAAAAGTCCCACCAGACATCCTATATATTTCCATTTCTTTGGAAACCTCTGCACGTTCTTCATGACTTAGCACCATTCTCTCAACACATATGAGGAATCCTTCCATAACCTCAACATCAAATCTAAAACCACATGAATAAGAGAATGCGGGATTGAGGTAGATCCCTGCAGCATGAATTAAGCAATGAAGTGTATTGTTCCATCGCTAATCAATCACTCCCCATATTTGTAGTCGTTACTGAAATCCATCATCTCCCTTGTCATCATAATAGGCACGAATGGCTTCTTTAGCCCTATCCATGGCCTTATACAAGTAGCCCATTGTGGGCTTGTCTCCATCAACCAACCGAAGAACCTTTACCAAAGGTTTGCTAATGGAAACCACCTCCTCCACTCCAACCCAGAAGCTCTCCTGGTATGACACTAGCCTGCATATGGCCTCCCCCTCCGGTTTACGGCTAAATGATAAATCATCCCACTCATGTGAAACAAACATCATCTTCAGGTCTCGCATACAGGCCAAGATAGATCGAAGAGATATGCAGCTAATGGCAAAGCTCATGATTGCTGAACACACAAATTCCTTGTTATTTGTGAATCTTCTCATCAAGCTAAGCACAGATGCATGATTATATATGAATTTTGTGATGCTCTTAGCCGATTCAACAATGTCCCTGATATAAGGAATTTTTCCCATATCCTCTAAAATAAAATCTATACAATGTGCAACACAAGGAGTCCAAAACAATGTAGGATACCTCTGCATAAGCATCCTACCTGCAACAACATAGTTAGCAACTTTGTCCGTTATGACTTGGACAACATGATGTGGAGCCACCTCCCGAATGAACTCATCCAATAAGTCACATAACAATGATGCATCTTTAACATGTGCAGATGCATCAACAAATTTAACAAACATTGTCCTCTTGGTACAATTAACCAAGAAGTTAAGAAGTGTCTTGCCCTTCTGGTTTGTCCAACCATATGAGATCACGGTGCATCTGATGGTTTCCCATGATGCCTTAAGCTCCTCCAATTTGCTAACACAATCAAACTTTTCATTCTGAAGGATAGGTCCTCTCAACTCCTCATAGGTAGGGGCCTTATACCTGGGGCCAACAACAACAACTGCATCAAACATTCGTTGATAGCATAGAATAAAAACTCGGCGTTGGCAAAAAATTGGCAAGGGTCATGAAAACATCACCTCAGAAAAAATCTTTGAAAAAATTGGAAAACCTCAGATATGCTTGATGGCCTCCATAAATCTCTTCCCTTGTTGCTCCACACAAAATGCAAAACACAATGAGCCAAAAAAAACCAAATTGGGCTTTTTATCCCGCGGCCTGGGCAAACTTGGCGATTTTTTCTTGATTTTTTCAAACTTAAAAAAATCACGATTTCTGGTTTTCGAAAAATCAGAGTAGTGAAAAAGTCGCGATTTTGGCGATTTTTGCCGATTAGTCGACGATTTTTTTTGGTTGATAGAATGGGTTGTTCTTGGCAATGTTAAAAGGATGTCACTCCATAAGAAACACTTACCCACCAGTTTATCAATGTCTTCCTTCTCCTTTTGTTTTACCATTGACTTGATAGAAGGTTGTGCACTAGGTGTTGTTCTACGAACAAAAAACGATGAGGTAGAAGGTGGAATTTAAGCAGTTGAACTTCCCTCCTCGGATATTCCACCTCCTGCCCTTGCAAATTGAGCTTTCTTAGCTTCCCTGTAGTCTTTGGCTAAACCCATATCCTCAAGCGCTTTGTTGGCAATATGCTGATTTCCGGGGTTGAATTTGGGCAAATATCCACTTCATGTCCCATAATTCTTGCAAGGTGGTATTTCAGTTGGGTAATTCCCCCCATCATTCTCATCCTACACAACTTGCAATACAAAGTTTGTCTATTTAACCCCCCCTCGGGATCACCATATTCCCACATAGCATCCAATTTTCTCGGCATTTTCAATCTTCAAGTGATCAAACCTAGGGCACAAAAACAGTGGAAAAAAATTAAAATCACCATTTAACTTTTAAAGAATTAATATTCAAGATAATACAATCTACAAGTGATACAAATTTACAAAATGGGGGAAAATTGATAAATTTGCAAAAATAAAAAAAAACCTATCAAAAATTTGCAAAAATAAAAAAATGGTTGGAAATCAATCCACACTCCAAAATAATTTTATGGCAGCTGAAAAAAACAGTCCCTAACTACGAAGATGAAGGATACATAGCAAAAATTAAAAAAAAAACAAAAAAAAAAGGTGCAAATTGTTGCCTATACCTGCAAATGCGCCCTTGCTTGAGGGAAATTAATCCCAACTTCACAATGAACAGGTTATGGTGTTCAAGATCTCGCTCCTCCTTGTCTTTGGTTGAAGGCAAACTTGCCTCTTTCTCCTTTGCTCTCCAAACCCCACACTCTATTTGCAAAATGAGAGAAAAAAAAATCAAAATACGGCTTTATTTTCGGCCTGTTCCGTGCCTGTGTGACATTTTGCTTCGTCGCGCGATATTATCGCGATGTTTTCGTAATTCTAGCGATATTATCAGGAAGCGATAATATCGTCGACCTCAGTTTTTAATATCATGATGTTGGTAACATTGATTATAATATCTATATTTATGTTTAGTACATTGCCACCTCCCTAAAAAATGTTTTGTCCTCAAAGCATAATAAATAGGATTCTCTGTAATTGAGCATGTTTTCTTTGTGGCATCATCTTTATTTGGTTGTAAAGGTTAAACTTGTTTCTTGGCGAGGTTGCTTTGTAGTATGTGCATCATATTTTGAAGTCTTTTGACTTGGTTGTTCAACGTAAGCCCTTGATGCTCCTTAGTAACATAGTTTCCTTGTATGTCCTTTCCCTTGTCATTGCTACCTTGCCAAGAGTTCTGAGATAAGATAGTGCTATCTTGTGTATAAATGAAAAAGGTTTTTGGAGGAAGCTTAGTGTTTTTACTCTCCTTTCTATTTTTTTTTTGTCTTGATAAGGGATTATGTTAGGTCTTTATGTAAAATTTGGTATGCTATGGTATGCTATGGTATAGTCATTGATACGATAGATAGTGGTCCATAATCACTTTCCCATCACCACCATATGAGTTAGGTGCCATTACCAGACCCTCTTGGGCCTCAAGCTCTATTGCTTGACATTTTTCGTTATGTGTACCCACTCTGATTATTAACCCGCCTTGAAGAGCATAAAGAGGGGGCAAATGCTTCATGAGTAGGCATATGAAACCATATGCAACTTTTTGTTTTACTAAAACATGCCTTCAATGCTATTGGATTCCCATACTGCAAGGTATGGTAGATGTTGCTGTTGTGTGCGATTCCCCTTCTTTTGAGCTTCTTAGGGATAAAATTTTCACTAAAGTTGTTGAGTATGTCCTAGTTGTTGTTGAGCATTGTGGCCCATGGGCACATATATGTTGCACAATTATCTTTGATAGTTGGATCGATGGAAGGAATATAACCATTCAAATTTTCATTGTTTCTTGTTCAAGAGGCCAATTGTTCCTTAAATTTGTAGGATGCTTTTTCCCAAGTTAAGAGTTCCTCTATGTTTAGTGACCGACTTGAGTCATTTGTGTTGGAGGTTTTGGTGGATAATGTTATTTAGGTTGTCATGGATAATGCTTCTAACTTTGTGGTAGTAGGGATGTCATTGATGGTCAAATTCCTCACCATCTTTTGGACTCTCTATGTAGCACATTATTTGGATTTGATGTTGAAAAACATTGGCAAAGTTGAACGGGTTAACTTGTTATCGACAAGGTGAAGTCCATAACAAAATGCATATATAATCATACATGGGTCCTCAACTTAATTAGGAAATGTAATGAAAACGAGGATATTGTTGGAGATATTACACACTCACCTAAAATTATTTTCCTAAGTTTGATAGTCCAATGTCGAGAATGATTCCTTAGATGAAAATATTCTCTCTAGAGAATATTCCCCTACAAAATAGGGCGTTCCTCTTTAGTTCAGAGTCAGTTACACTTAGTTAGACTAGTGGAAGTCACTCATGCATGGCAACCTCGGTTTTATCACCAACAGTTGCATGTGTCTCTCTCACTTCCACACATGTGTCTTAGTTAACTGATGATTGCATGGATCAGTTAACTAGGACTAGGTGGCAGTTCACTCCAGTGTTTGTCGGTGAGTGTCTAGATCTCTCTAGATCACTACTATGGCGCATTAGTTACTCATGTAACCTATATCTATTGTAAATTATTCACTCTTTGAGTGTGGAATACAATTAATGAGAATTCTTCCATTCTTTCTCTCCTGCTTCTCTTTTCTCATATTTTCTCTGCAAACTGTGTATGTCATTTGCTAGCTAGATCTATTCTGTGCAGGTTCAACACATTTATATGGTATCAGAGCCGACGGATTGCTAGGAAAAAGACACACCAGATTCTTTTTGCAGGTATTAAATATTGAAGAACGTAGAAAAGATGGATTATTCATCGACAATACTTCTCACGCCTCATAACTATTTGGAGTGGAAGTAAAATTTTTTGCTTCAGCTCATATGCAGAGGCTTGTACCAAATAACTATGACAATGGAAGTAGAGCTTGATTCCGCCGATGAGAAAAACGACTTTCTCAATAGACAAGATATGGCCATAGGATGTATCTGCTTGTCTATTTATCCTGAATGTTTCCATCAAGTATATGATGAATCACAAGACTCAACTCCAAATGAATTATGGACCCGATTGGAGGTTCTATTTGGTAATAAGGAAGACTGCATGCAAAAGGTTGACAAGATGGAGCAAGTAGAAAAGCCATTGAAAGATCAATCATCTCAGTTTGAAGAGCCTTCTACACAAGTATCTGCACAAATTCTTGTTCCATTAATTGCAAACGATGTCTACTCCATTTCAGATTTGTTTTCTGAATTTCATACGGAAGATATCATGCATGCATCTCAAGAGTCACATGCATAAACTTTTTGCATGCACCATGCATGCATCTCAGGAGCAACATGCATGTGACATGCATGCATCTCAGGAGACAAAAAGGGGGCCGCGCAAATCAGATTCAATTCTGAAATTTTCTGAGAAGAATTTGCAGAAACAAATTTTATATTTGAATTCCTCTAGGAAAAATATCCAATTTCAAAAAAAAATTGTTTGAAACAGAGTTTGGGAAGTGAAGTTATGATCATTTTAAAATCAACAAAATTTCAGTGTTTTTCCGGAAACGGCGGCACAGTTTTTAAAATTTCATCCACACTTTATTTGGATCTTCTTCATTACAAGAATGAAGAAGAGAAAGTGGATATGTGTGGACATCTCAATGGTGCATCTACTTCATCAGATCCGTGCATACATCTACATCTTCAACAAAATCTTCAATGAGCACAAACTTGCACAGTTGCAAGGTCTTCTTGAAGTGAAGGACAAGGTTGCTTAGCAATTGCTTTTTGTTCCTTCTCATTTTTTTTATGCATTGTAATTTGAGGGGGGGTTTTTCCTATGAGGTTTTCCCTCTTTCCTCATTTTTTCAGTGTCTCATTCTTATATGCATTGTACAATGGGTACCTAACATGGCTTTGGTTGCCGAGACCCATTCATCATGTACACCCTAGTAGTGTTCAGGGGGGGTGTTGGAGATATTACACACTCACCTAAAATTATTTTCCTAAGTTTGATAGTCCAATGTTGAGAATGATTCCTTAGATGAGAATATTCCCCTACAAAATTGGGCGTTCCTCTTCAGTTCAGAGTCAATTACACTCAGTTAGACTAGTGGAAGTCACTCATGCATGGCAACCTCGGTTTTATCAGTTGCATGTGTCTCTCTTACTTTCACACATGTGTCTTAGTTAACTGATGATTGCATGGATCAGTTAACTAGGACTAGGTGGCAGTTCACTCAAGTGTCTGTCAGTGAGTGTCTAGATCTCTCTAGATCACTACTATGGCGTATTAGTTACTCATGTAACCTATATCTATTGTAAATTATTCACTCTTTGAGTGTGGAATACAATTAATGAGAATTCTTTCGTTCTTTCTCTTCTGCTTCTCTTTTCTCATATTTTCTCTGCAAACTGTGTATGTCATTTGCTAGCTAGATCTATTATGTGCAGGTTCAATACATTTACAAATATTGTTTAGATTGATATATCCGAATTTGTGACAAATTCTCTTGTCTCTATAGTGCAAATATTGTCTTTAAAGAGGTGTTAGAGAGGAAAGTTAATGAGGTGCTTGCCATATCAAAGCCATTCTCAAGGTCCTTCTCATGGTTGATGTGCAAAATCCCCCTTTTGTGAAACATATATGAGGCCATGGATAGGGCCAAGGAGGGGATGTAATTTGCATGTAGGGCCAAGGAGGTGTTTTAATTTGCATGTAGGGCCAAGGAGGTGGTTCATTTTTTGTGACTGTTGAAATCGACAACTAGTCGGTCACTTACTCACGTGACACATGGTCGTGTTATTTGATTGCTACCACTATAACCTCTAGGTGTGCCCACAATGCCCCATATGCGACACACAAGGTAAGCCAGGGTTTTGAACCAATGACTTTACATAATGGAGTGCCTTAACAATATACTCCATCACCGACTTCCCTACACCCCAGGGGCAGGAGGTGGTTCATTTGCATGTGGGGTCGAGGTGAGAAATACATACCTTTTTGGGAATATTTTGAATCAATATGGCAACATCAACTTCATTGCTCAATGCATGTTTCTAGGTACTATCTCAACCCGACCTTTTTTTTATGAGCTAACCTTCAGTGTTGGTGGTGAGGTGATGTAAGGTCTTTTCTAGTGCATAGAAAGGATTTTCCTTGATGGTCAAACTCAAGAGGCTATCCATAACTAGCTAGAAAAGTACAAGAAAGCTGAGGGGCTATTTGCATTTAAAAGGGTGATTTAGTAAAGGAAGACAATGTTTTTTTTTACTGAAATGGTTACTTTGAATTATATTATCAAAAACTGCCACTACTTAATGAGGAGGCCAAGTAAACAAGGGCCTTGTATATACTCAGAGGTTGAGTGAACAAGGGCCTTTGCTATACCCGGAGGCAAATTACATGCTTTAAAAGGATTTCTATTTTCAGAGTAAACATTGGAGTGATCATGGCTTATTCTTTTCTTCCTACTACTTGATTTTCTTTCTCTACTATAGCTACAAGGTTATGGCCTTACACACTAATTACATAACAAAAAGAAAAAAAAGAACATTTAAACTATTATGAGAAGTTTTCTATTCGACTTTTTTTGTTGCTAAGGGATGCAACTATAGTGGTTTGAGATCTTAAATCCTTGTTTCTCTTAGTTTACCATTCCCTAAGATCATTTTAAGTCCTCCATCCCCTGAGAAGGGTTGAAGTAGCAGAAAACCTTAACATGGTCACCTCTTCCATAGTAGGAAGAGGAGACGTTAAATCTTGCAGAAAATCAAATAATGAATTATCCCATGGCTTGAGCAATTTCTTATTTGACTATAATTCCTTCTTTCCATCTTGGGTATCAAGGCATTCTACCATGGGGGCTTCCCTTAGAGGGTCACTAGATAGAGTAGTCCACTTGTCCTCCACATTCTTCTAGTTTTCCTCTTTATCCTATGAATCTTTTTCGAGAGGAACCTCATTGACTATTGCATCCTTACTTTGCTCCTTTTTTGCTTGAATTTCTAAACCTAATGGAGAATGGATTTCATCCTCCTTCCCTTAGTGCTCCTCTTTTGGTTCCAACTCCAAAACCTTGAAACTAGCTTTTCTGCTTGGATTAGGATTCATATCTTTGCTGGTTTACATATCTAGCTATGGGGGTCTTATCTTTCAACCTTTGGAGATTTTTTGGAATTGTTCCTCCATTTCCTTAGTGGAGAGGGGTGCCCTCTTTGGACGGTATTAATAAAAGTGACCATGCTCGTGACAATTGTTGCATTTAAAGTGGAGTTTTTCATAGTTTAGCTCCTGCACATGTGTCTAATTATGTAACTGCAACTCAAGCCTCTAGGAGGTCTTCTAGATGCCCTAGAAATACATCTTCAACCTTCCTTGTAATAGGGCTGATTGTGAGGGTTTAAAATGGATCTTACTTTGAATTTTCGTTCTATGTAGAGATCCCCTAATGATACAATTTGTATCTATTCACTCCTTTTATTACTTTTACGGTCTGTTTCATGTAAATTTATATGCCTTGCTCTTGGGTATAATTATACCTCATTGTCTAGTGCTCTTTGGAGAACAAAAGAGAATGGGATATAACTTTGGAGATTATTAATTGATAATCCATCCTCCTTTTTGGGTTTAGTGCTAGTAAATAAAAAATTGGGCTTGCAAGCTTTTAAGGTCTTGTAGATGCCCTAGAAATAGGTCTCCTAATTTGCTTATAACAGGGTTGATCGCAAGGGTTTGAAATGGTTTTTACTTTGAGTTCTCTTTCTATGTAGATATCCCCTAGAGATACAATTTTCATCGTTTCACTCCTTTTATTACTTTTAATATTTGTTTCATGTAAATTTATATGCCTTTCTATTGGGTACAATTATACCTAATTGTCTAGTGCTCTTGGGAGAGCAAGACACCATCTACCATATTATTTTAAGCATATGCTTTCATGGATGATAATGGGAGATAACATTGGAGAATATTAATTGATAGTTCATCCTCTTTTTGGATTCACTC